>VXAZ01008435.1:15147-62969 GCA_013399875.1 Gymnorhina tibicen | reverse complement strand
TCCTTTCTTTTTTTTTTTTTCCTTTTCCCTCCTCTGCCCAGCTGTGGCAGGGGAGGGTGAGCGAGCGGCTCTCGTGGGTGCCTGGTGTTGGGCCAGTGTCAAACCACGACAATATAATATATGGGGGGTGGGTGTGTTATATGTATTATTAAATTGTGTATTCTGCCTTTTACCTTAAAAAATAGGAATTTTGCGCTTGCCCTAATTCAAATTTTCTATTGCTTATGAAAATAGACAGTTATAAATACTGCGTCCTTTGAATCATTAGTAAGTTTGGGTTTAGTGCTTGTCAATCGTGTTAAAAGACTAATGTCAAATTGTCTTTTTTTTTTTTGTGCTATGCTTGTTTTCCATAAATTGACAGAAAACAATTTATTCAGTCTTTCTTCCAGTAATTGATTATGCAGATATTATTTATCATGCTCTGCAAGCACATCTTTGCATAAATTGGATGTGCTTTATCATTGTGTGTTACACTGTATTTACAAATGCCCTATTTTCTGCTCATCATTGACGACTTTATTCCATGGTAAACTCATCTTCATTAGAAGGGCTTAAGCATTACTGTTCATTTATCAGCAAGGGAATTTGCTGAAAATCCCCACCATGTTTTCTATCTTTAGCAAATTCTTTTCCCAACAAATATGCTTTCAAATCCTACAGCTGTTTTTTTCCACATGAAAATACAATAAATAGGAAGAATGATTTTCTCTTAGTACCCCACCCTCTAGGTATTTCTTCTAGCTGCTATTAAAGTTTGCAAGTGATTTCAGTTTTACCATTTAACTAAAAGAGCCAGTCACAGTAAAAAGGTGCAGCATCCCTGGTATTTTCTAGAGTGTTAATGGCTGTGTTGAGGTCATCGCAGTTAGGAATAACAAGTTTCCAGACTACCAGTTTACTTGGTTAAAGGAAGGGTTGTCTGGGTATCTACTCTGTTTGTTTATTGTCTTTTTCCTAGTCATGAATATTGCCCACGCATGATATTTCAAAATTTGACTGAGTCCAGGGAATTTATTCACAAGTATGACTCATTTTCAGGTACAGAAAAACCTTTTCTCTTTATAGCCTTTTTCTTCATAACTAAGAAAGTATTTTGTCATTGCTCTAGTGAGATGTAATTACAGTAATTCATCTGCAGTCAAAAAATTTCAGGCCTGAAAATCTTCTCTTTGATAGCACAGGCATAAATGTTATGTTAAAACATAAAAGCTAACATTAGTGTAAATAAAGGCTCAACGTCCTGTGGAGTACGAGGCATTGCCTACTTCCACGTGAATTAGCAGGCTGTGAAAGTGCTCATAAACTCACAGACTCAAGCCCCAGAATGCATATGTCAAATCACAGCCCTCTCCTGCTCCTTCCTGCATGACAATGGAGGAGCCAGCTGTGATTCTTTCTGCTTGAGGAAGAGTTGGCAGTGCCAGCACAGTCCTCGTTCTTTACCCACTACCAAGAAGCCTTGACACATGACCGATGTGTCCTCTGTTATGTTGAAGCATTGCTGCTGTTTCCAGTGGTGTGACACATCCTGTATGGGAGCAGTGAGAAGGAAATGGATCTCCCTCACCTGACCGTTCAAGCCTGGTGTGTGCACGTGCTTGGATGAGGTAAGGAGGTCTTGGTTTCAGAAGTACATCATCAGAAGATAATAGAGTACCTATCCAATGCGCTATCCCCTGAGCTGCTTCAGCAGAGATATTTTGTGACAAGAAAGGTAGAAAGCACAAGACTATTCCTTGTGCTTGTGTGGCTGAGTGCAAGCTCATCATTGCTGGCAGCCTCAGAAATGCCTGTGGTACTAGACAGGAGAAAAAGAGGGTGAGAGACACTGTGCAGTCCAGGGGTGAGTATTCACGGAGCACACAGGACGTCTGGATTGCATGCTCTGCCACATTAGCAGGAAGAGGAATAAAAGGAAGCTTTACTGCCTTATAATTTTTTTGCTTTTCTTTATTATTCTATGATCCTTTCTTGAGAATAAGAACCAGTGTCTGATGAATGTTTAAAGAAAATAGGCATCACTCTGTAGCAAGCAGTTATGTCTTATCTACCTTGGAATAATGAGGCTGGAGCTGTGGTGTCTCCTCTGACATTTTCTATGTTCAGTTGAGTCACCACTTTGCTGGTTCGTGAAGTTACTTTTGGGGGTGCTAATTCCACATGTGCCTTGCATGTCAAATTATTTCAAAATAGTTTACAGACCTCTATATTCACCTGGACAATCTTGCTCATGTATGTGTACATGTATGCTTGTTAATACTGGCTTTTAATTGAAGCAGGTTTCAAAAATTCACAATCATTTTGAAATCATCTTTTTAAGGAGAAAAAAACTCCAGAAACTAAGCAAGCCAACAGTTATAGGTCACCTTTAAAACAGCAGGGAGAATTGCAGAATGTATATGTTATTTATACAGCTTTATATATAGTTATAGACAGTTGTAATATATAGGACATATTTCTATATATAAAGTATATGTATTTTGGTTTCCTCAAGGTCACATAGGATGGTTATACAGATGCTTCTCTTACATATGAATAATAGAATTGTGGGTGCTCAGCTGTTCCTTTTGCAGGGCTCTGATAAGGTTTTACTGGAACATTTCCCTTTCTACCCCTTGCCATTTAAATTAGTTTCCCATTCTACAGAAAAAAATATACCTTATGTGATATGAATATGGAACCTGTGTAGTTAAATTTTTATTTCTACAAGCAATGACTGCTTCAATGTTCACAGAAAGAGACTCTAAAAGAGGCCCAAGTGTAGCTGGAATGAGTTAAGATTTGAATTTCAACAGACATTCATTGAAAGGTTTTTTCTTTAAAGGCACTGAGTTCTTCTGATGGCAAAGGATTCACCTTAACTCATGATTTCTAAAGGACTGTCTGGACTTTATTGCTAATTGTAAGTCACTGTGCAGGCTCACCAGCTGTACGAGGAAAAATCAAGTCCTAGCCATAGATCTTCTCTTTGTATCCCCTTCCTCAGGGCTTGCTTTATTTCCAAACCAACAAGCTCTAAACCAGAACAAATCAACTCAAACTGCTCAGTAATAATCCCATGAGGCCCTGCCAGCCTCAGCCAGCTGGGAGGTGACAGCAAGCAACCTCATCTTAGGAGACTTTCTTTGTCCCAGCCTTGTCAGTCCTTTCACTGATGCCTAAAAAGGCCAACCTGGAAACAGAGACTAGACAGGGTAAGGGAATAAAGGTGATATTTATTTAAAAGGCCTTCAGAGGTACACGCTGGGGAGCCAGAGGCTATTTCCAGAATGGACCCCAAGATGGACGAGTTCTTCCCACTATTATGGGTTTGGTCCATTTGCATATCAGCACAAATTCGCCAATTAAACTTTAGGTAATAAGGTAACCGCCCCCCCAACTTGCCCCCCTTCTCAAGATGCTGGTTTACACATTTTGGGCCTAGGACAGTCTGAGTGTCCTTGAAGAGCAAGCCCGGAGAGGCTTTGTTATGTCTGTCTTAGCATGAGAGAACAGCAGCTAACAGGCTGCAAGACAGTTCAGAGTTACACACTAGGAATACAGAGAATACAGAACTTGCAAACTATAAAAGCTAAAACCTAAGGCATCATCACGACTCCATCAGAGACACGATTACCAGCCCAGTAACCTCTAAGATGCCAAAGTGGCTTTAGCCAATGACACACTGCTCTTTTACAAGCGCTGCCGATTTACCACATTTTTGTTCAGGTAACTCACGCTCCAGACAAAAATGAGATCACTTTAAAAAGAGTCAATATTCAAAAATAGGGCCTTTCATAACCTGAAACTGCAAGGACTAATGCTAAAGGGAATTCAGGGAATTTCTGGGAAACAAGGAGATCTGCAGCAGCCTGGAGTAGCTTTTGCCTTGATTAATTGACACAGCTAGTGGTTTTGAATTGCAAGAAGTTTTTGGTTTTGTTTTTAAGGCTGACGAGTACATAATTTAATATCATATGTGCTCATCTTACCACTCTAAAGAAGGAAAATGAACTTGAGACAGGATATAAGAGAAGAGAGTGTGTAATAGTATATGTGTTTACATATATAAATACATTTATTTATAGATGTGTAACTTTCAGGATATGCAGGATATTCAGGTACAAGCACTTACACTTGTGTGGACATGTAAACCATTATTGATGTATTTTTCACAAATCCACGGGAAGCCTTTTTTTTCCTGAAGCTTTTCTTTCTTCCTAGAAAGGGAAACCTGCTGCAGTGTTTTAAGAACACTTGAAGGATCACAAGTTGTTCTAGAGAAGAGAGCTAGCCTGTCTGTCAGATGGCAATATATAGCCTTCACAAACCAAATTTATTTAGCTTTTATTTGGCTCTGTAGCAGCTGAGAAAATCACTTGTATTTCTATAACTGGTACTCTAATTTCTTCCAACAAACCAGATTCACTGAGCCAGCAGGTCAGTGCAAAGAATGTTTATGACAGTGTGCTATGAGTATGTTGTAAGTAAAAGCCAACAGCTTTCAAGATAGGTAAATTGCAGTGAAGGATTTGGGGATGCTCTACTGCCAGTACAGCATGTAAAACCTGACACCATTCTGCTTAGCAGCAGTTTAATTGTTACCTGTAAGATAATTTTAATGGATAAAAAAATACAGACTAAAAAGCTCCTCTTAAATAAAAACCCTCTGAAAAATGAAACTCTAAGGAAAGATTAATGTCAGATAGAAAATTTAAAGCTGAATAAAAACCATTAAAGCAATGAATAAAATTAAGCTGTACTCGAAAATTGATTAAGTCTTGCTAACTAGCCAAAAGGGAACTACCAAACTATCCTTACTGCTATAAACCATTAACTCTTACGCTCAGAGCCCAGCTCTTACTGTCTAAAGCAGGTCTTTCTTTTGAGTCTGAAATCTGGAAGGTGTTTAGTAGTCCTCTTGCCTTCTCACTCTGCTCACCTTCTTCGTCTTCATCTATACGGCCGATTCTTAAGTCATGCAGTGTTTAACAGCAGAGGAGCTGGGGATGATGCGTGCCACCTGTGCCTCCCAAAGTGAAGGTGGAAGCAGAAAGCAGAAGCGCAGTTGACATCACTCAGTGCAGCCTTCGATCTTCTAGATTGCTCTGCGCTGTCACTAAGATAGGAACTGAGGATTGGGGGGAAAAAGGTAAGGTTTTGTGGCCCTGCCCCTCTTTCCACCTCTCTGCTTGGGCAAAGGAAATGGATTGTCTGCCATGGGACAGGAGACAGTGTTTGGAGGAGGAGCAGTATCACTTGTTATGTAACTACTTTACGGTGCTAATCCTAGCTGCAACATTTTCTATAACCAGGTTTCCAAGGTACCAGGCTGATTTTATAGGCCTAATACCTTTCCATGGTGTTACATCTAATAGAGCACATGAAATACAGCTTACGGCAGATATGGTGCCTCAGCAGGGTCTGAGATGCCTGTATGCTCACTGTCACTAAATTTAACCTCTGCTGGAGATCTTTCCAAAGCAAAGCAATTGGAATTAAGTGCTTTGAACACTAGTGTGATCACGTAGGTGGCCCGTTGATTTGAACAGGAACCTATTTAGGTACTAATAGCAGATTAAGGATTTTGACAAAGCAAGAAGAAAAGTAGATAAGAAAAGTAAGAAAATGTAATAAAATAAGTTGTAAAACAGACTTGCTCCATTGTACTATTTTACTAAAAGTATTATTGATTTCACCAGCAGATTTTCCCATGTTCCTTGCAGATTGAATGCAAGTAAAAAGCATACCAAGGTTTCAAAACCAAGGAGGAGGTGAGTACAGGGTATAGGAGAGCATGGCCCTGCACTGCCCCTTTGCAGGGTCTGTGGCAGGTTTTGGGAGTCAGCAGAGCCAGGTACTGGACAAAGGGGTAGTACTTTTCACAAAATTCTGAGCAGCAAGGAGTGCTCACGTGGGTTTGTGTGGCAGAGACTGTCTCACTGCTGAACAACTTGCTGTAGTTAAAATTTTAATGAAAATTGAAAGTTTAAGTGCCACCATTTTCCGTATCACTTTTCCCCTAAAATGATTTATTGACCACTTATACATGATACATTCTCCTGTCATAAGTAACACTCTATATATTTATTTTCATGAATAATGGCTACCATTCTAATTGATAGTTTCAAACAGAAGAGTAGATTTATTTCTACAATGAAAAAAACTGCCCTCAATATAGAGCCTGTATAAATTATTTTACATATTTCAGTTTTCCTCTTGCAACCTGGTATGCTCCTAATCTTAAAGGAAATCAATCAAATAAGATCTAATACATCACTAACCACCAGCTTCTCTAAAATATACTACGACATTTTTCTATAATGTTTGTAAAGTTTGTCTTAAGCGGTATTGCCAGGAGCTTTTGACTTGGCTGTTATGTGTGTCTGTAAGATGTCTATTTCATTCCCTGGTAGCTTATTTGTCAGCTTTTTTGGCACCCTACCTGTATGCTCATAACATATCAATTACTTTACTCGAACACATCTCAATTACGCTACCCTTTTTTAGATAAAAATTTAAATTCAGTGATGTTAAAAATTAAATATCGATTCCAGCAGTTCATGAGCTTGTGTGGGCAGATGATGCATTATGCATTCACTGCTGAGTGTGACACCTAGAAGTCAAGTCTATGAAGAATTCTCTTAGCTAAAGTGATCAGAGTTCAGGACTGAAATCCCCGTTACTTGCAAATGATCTCATTCTGATATAAATGTCCAAGTCAATAAATGCTGTGTGCTCACAAATATGCCTCAATCGTATGCTGCAGAACTATTGAAGGGACAAGCCTGCATACATTCCTGTGTCTAGTATAAAACACTAAAGCTTGCTGTGAATCCTTACAAAATAGAATTAAAATGTTACAGAGCATGCACTAGCTGCTTTCCTTAAAAACAAGTAAACAAACCCCCAAACAAACAGAAATTCCTGAACAAATTGCATTGCAAAGCAATGACCCAAATATCTTAATGATATATCCAGTTACCAGTAATTTTAGAGAGATATTATTTATTCTTCAAAGTCAGGAATTATACAGTTCTCTCCTCCTCTTTAATAAGGAGGATTTCCTTGTTGTAGCCTGACTAGAGTTTTCTAAGGCCTTACTCCAATCCCTGTGTAAACATTTGCACAAGGGATTTTACATCCATTCAGAAATCCCACATTCATGCACCAGTAATGGAAAGTTTTGATGGTGGCATTTTAATATTTTTCAGTATTTTAAGAGATTGGGGATGGGAACACTTTCAGATATAATGAGTAAAGGGCAGAGGACAGAGTTTGTGAATGGACTACAAATGAAATGGCCCAAATGTGAGCACCCAAAAGGGAATTTCAAAATGTAACAATAGGTTTTGGCAAAGACAGTGAGGTAAAATCCATGTAAGAGAAAAGTACATTTGGGCAGGTGCCTAGCCTTCAGTAAGACATGTTACCATCTACTACTTTAGTTAATTAAATTCTAAATGGCAATAATATTTGGAGCCAAATTCCACTTCCTGTTTCTATTCATAAAGCACTTTGCATTTTTTTTTAGCTGAAAGATGATGCTGTGTGGTAAAATATTAGTAACATAATGTATCAAGATGTTTTAATCATAAGAGGTATTGCTTACAGATCTGGCATTCATGCCAGATGTGCTGTATAATGGATGTACAGCAATTTAGCATTTACTGTACCTTATGTATAATGTTGTCTTTGCTTTCATATATATTGCCTTAGCTACAGGTATGGTATTTGAAAGAAAATGTAAGTACAGGTCTGTATAGGAATTTGAATAGCTTTTATCTGCGTCTGCATTAACATGCCATTCCTTTTCTCCCTCTAAAACAAATAAGCCATTTTCTCGAGAAAACAGAGGCATGATTGCTGGAAACTGTAGTTTTGTATTCTGTTATTTCAGCTATGAAATCAAAATATGTTTTAATAAATTACCGCTATCAATACGTTCAGCTGTTAAGCTAAAGCAAATACATAAAAGTTGATCAAAAGACGCCACTCACTGCAGGGAGGCAAGTGAAGCAATAAAGAACTGAACCTAAAGCTACATAGTTCTTTTCGTTAGGTAGCAGCAAAGTAATTTACATTATTCATTTCACCCTGGGAAGACAAAAAGTCCCCCACCAAACCCCCCAAATCCAACAACATGAATAGATTGAAAGGACTAGATGGAATCTAGCACGCAAACAAAGCAGAGGTAAAGTAAAGGGAAGCAAAGAAAGCTAAATCAAATATAACAAGGCTGCAAAAGGGTTCTAGAAATATCTAGAGCGAATAGAAGGAGACCACTGAAAAGTAACAAAGGGACCATATAAATGAAGGCTCCAAGATGGATGAAAAATGTTCAAAACTACTTTTTCTTAGTTTTTAGTATAAAGGAAAGTATTGCTTGTATTACAAGAAATGGGTCAGAATTGTGCTTAACTTACACACAAGGGCCTCGCTTTCTGCCCTTCTTTCTCCTTGTGTGTCCCTTCCAATCCAACATAGTCTGTGATTCTGTGATATGTTGAATAATGCTTATATTGCAAGTAGCCCCCTCTTCAAAAGAAGGAGAAAAAAAGGAAATGCTGGGTGGTACAAGGATGACACACAAAGTGTAATGCAAGCACACTGCTCTGAGAGCATCCTACTCTCTCTCACTAAAATCTGTCACTGAAACATTATGAACAATTTTACCTGAAACAAGTAGCTGTTCAAAATAAATTATGGTTTTTCTTAGTTCAGGTATGTTGTGATTGAAGCAGGAGACAGCCATTGTAGTGCTGTCTTTCACACTAACATACTATATGCTGTGTCACAGAAGGTTTAAGTTGGATGTTAGGAAAAGTTTTTCACCCAGAGGGTAGTTGGGCACTGAACAGGCTCCCTCAGGCAGTGGTCACAGCACCAAGCCTGACAGAGCTCAAGGAACATTTGGGCAATGCTCTCGGGCACAGGGTGGGAATGTTGGAGTGTCCTGTGCGTGGCCAGGAGTTGGACCCAATGATCCTTGTGGGTCCCTTTCAAATCTGGACATTCTATGATTCCAACACCCTAGCACCATGAAAAAAACACAGAGGGCATGCTTTAGGATATTAGTGAGAGCCAAATGAGGCACAGCCCATGCCTTCATTTGCATCCTACTCTGAAAATACTTATATTTTTATTCAAGAGACTAAGCATATTGTGAAAGAGGGTCTTAGAACAAATATGTGCATGCAAACATCTTTACTCCCATACTCTTGGTTCTGTAAAATTTCCACGCGCCTCTCCTTGTTATTTTGCTTTTAAATACTTGGTGTGATCTTATGTACCCAGATACATGTGGTATTATGAGATTCAGGTAGAATGTTTTACTAAAAAAGTTTCAATGGGAAATGCCATTACTGTCGAATCGACACAAAGAGGGGAGAATATAAAATCTGCCTAAAATATAAAGTGTTTTGACAGCGTGATAACACTCCATTTTGGCATTTTTGGCTCAATGGGATCTACCATTTTTAAATGACTTCTGAAAATTAAATTAATTCCAATATGAGTAAATAGAATACAAAACTAAATTCCAAACAAAATGTGTCAGTTTTATCTAAAAAGAGTGTTTGATTGACTTGAAACATTCTTTTTCTAATATAATTTTATGGAAGATTTGGACATTTTGTATTCTCATTTTAAGTTTGTAATGGGAAAAGAAAATCCATTTACTTTCATGAAATTAAAAAAAATGACCCAGTACAAAACTCCACGGTGGTGTTTTTTATGTGTCTATGGTATTGAGTAAAGAAACTAATAAAAAAGACAATGAAGCTGGTACTTCTGAGCATTAATGAGGGACACTGACTGTTACTGACAGGTCACAAAACTGACTCTGTGTCTGTGTCTGTGAGAGTGCACTTTCTGCCCAAGGTTTGGAACTGATCCTGAACCCAATTTCCTATGAATAGATAAAGACTGCACATAACACAGGCTGTTGCTAAAATGTGAAATTGATAAAAGCGAAACCTAAATAAAACATTTACTGATTTTGACGTGTTTATGCATAAAAAATTGTAGGAAAAGATGCAGGTAGTTTTAAAAATTTGACATGCTTTTTAAGAAAAGGCAGTAATACCTTTCGTATTTCAGGTTGGATTTCATGCATATACAGGTCATAGAATTTCATCAATTGAATCCTGCAACAGGACAGCAGCTCTTCACAGGCTGTGGGCTGTCTCTTGACTTAAGTTCTTGTTAACTGAGAATGTCTGTGCTCTTTAAGCAAATATTTCCAAGGCTTTTTTGCCTTCTCTGTTAAAAAACGCATAAGCTTTTTAATGCTAAACTCATCGTCACTAAATTTTATTATACTATGGAGCCTGCTACTAGGAAAAATTTTATCCTCATTTACTTTCCTGCAGATCAGGAGCAATTCCTCTGGTATCCTCTGTGTTAACCAAAATAACCACTCAGTCTAAAATGGATGTTCCAGATCTTGGATAACAATTGTGACTTTTTTTTCTGAACTCTTTCCAGTATGTCAACAGCCTTTCTAAGAGGAAGGAGGATAAAGACTTTAAATGTGAGTAATGTAATTGGTTTCCAAAGGAAACAGACTAAGGAATTAGTACTACTCAGTAAATGAGGAAATGTTTATTTTAGGAATGCCAGACACATGGCTTTCAGAGAGGAGGTTGCAATTAGAAACTGTCAGAGGAGAAAAGGAAATGTGACATAATCTGCATTCTGATGTTTCCACAGAGTCTGATATGTAACCCATGGTACCAAGTGGGACTCTTCCAATTGATTGGAACACTTTTGGAGCAGGAGCTTTTATGTAAAGCTAGGGAATCAGCTAAGGACTTTGCCAAGCTCTGGTGAAAACACAATTACATGTTCTGTTTTTCACTGGTTGTGAAAGCTCTGAAGACAGGCAATAAGAATGGTGAAAGGATTAAAAGACATGGGTGCAAGGTCCCAAAAATTCACTTGATGAGGCTCTTGAAAGGGCTTAATTGTCCTAATCTAGGAGACAGAGGAGAAGAGAAAGAAGAGGAAAGTATATAAGAAATCAAATAACAGACAATTGCTATTTCAATAATCATAAATCTAGTTAATATAAAAATTTTCCTCTATGCAAGTCATCGCTCCTCACCCTGTGAATCTCTAAAATTACAGGCAAGTTGTGAAGCAAAACAGGATTTGGGGAAAGAATTAATCAAACCAGTCTTTCAGCTGCAGCGACCAAATAGTCCAGCAGATTGGTTGGTGATTTCCTTCTTGTTTCTTGATACAGTATTCTTCTTCAGTGAGGTCTTGCCTTTTATATATTCCTTGCTCATTTATTAATAACATACCAAATGTTAGACAATTTAATAAAACCATTTTTGATACTTGCTGGACTTGTAAGGTGAGCTCCAAAATAGGCTGGCGAGTTCAATTTAGATTCTTTATTGCTTACTGATATTGCAATGCATTGCACACCTTGTCAAAAAATACAAACTTTAAGGATAGGCCAATTTTCAATAGTTAGGTTTCCTTGCCTTTTGGAGTCCATAATATTACAGGTCCAGGTATCATTATAACCCAAACAAATATATGTGTCCCAGATTACCATCCTTACTGCCACCAATAAGGTTTCAGTGGAATCCCCAGGGTCCATACCTAGGGAAAGAGAAAAAAGTCAGCCCACATCTCCGTGTTTGGGGCTGGATAAGCTTTATAAGCTTTTAGCAACTCCATCACTGGAGAAGAGGTCAATTTTTACCCGGGTTTCCAGGGCCTTTCTGCTGGAAACTATCGGTTTAGACCAAAAATTAATTTTTCCTTTATTCTGGGACTAGCAGTTACCTTCATATAAAATACCTCTTCATCACCTCAAGAACACCCTTATCATGGTGCCGATTAAAATGTAAGGTCCCAAAAACTTGCTCCTAAAAGGGCTTATGGATTTTTTGTATACTCTGAGGCAGATGCACGGGAGAAATACTGATAAGATATTCTCAAGAGATCAAAATAACAAAAAACTTTACTGGTAACTTCAGAAAATCAGAGAACTTTTTCAAAAGTTTACAGCAGCATTCAATCAACATAAAACACTTCAGAAAGCATTAACTTAGCCCATTCAATTTAGCAAACTCCAAGCCCATCCAGTTTTAAGTTATTCAAAACATCGAGAAGAGGGAATTAGAAGGAGATGAAAGGGAAAGAGAGAAAGACTACAGAAAATAACAAATATAGCTACCACTCCTGAGTTCCAGCAGTGTTCAGCAGATGTAAAATCCAAGGGAACGTAGGGTCAAGACGTGCTCACCTTGTGTCCTGTGTTAAGTACTCTTTGCCCTTCCTGGGCCCTTCCCCCAGGTGGGACTTCTGATCATCTGGCCACTCTGGGGCTGGATTGGGGCTCCAGGAGTGGGGTGTGGAGCATTGCCTCTGGTGTGCCAGGGACTGGCAGGCACTGCAGGGCTGGGATACGGGCTCTAGGGGGTGTGGAGCATGGCATCGCCTCACCAGAACAAGACCTGACCTGCCCCTTTTCCCCACACACGCACCCAAAATGTTTTGAGCCAGCAATCCTTCCAGTTTCTCACAGTGGGGTACCTGAAACATCCAAATGCATGCAGTTTAAAAAGAGGAAAGCTTATAGATGCACAGCTGCTCTGTAAATTCCTTGCAGAAACTAATGTATCATCCTACAGTTTCTCTGTGAATTACCTCTCTGCAACTTGTTAAAATGCAAGGTGTACACAAAGGAAATAACGTGATGTGCGCTCTAATGCACAACTGCTGTCCTTTTTTATGAGAAAATTCCTCCCGTTCCTTCTTGTAATCTGTTTCTCAGCTGGGTCACTTTCAACTCAGCTCAGAGCTTTGCAATCGAGTTCAGTAGGAGAGAAGTATTTGCAAGTTATAAGGATTAGTTTCTTTGAACTCTGGGTACCGGTATTCCTGCAGTATAGAAGAAAGAAGAATTTGTGTGAATTGGAGAATAATAAAACATCTTTACTCTTTTTGTACCTTCCCATGATAAAAAATAGAGCTGAAATGAAGAGTATGACAGAAAACCCCTTGAATTCAGTAGGGTCTATTATTGAATTTTTCATTAGCATTTATCATTTTTTCCCCTCAGCAATTCAACAATGGCAAAACAGCCTGTGTAATTAATTGCACATACAAAATATGTATATAGAGCACTTGGTAGAACAAGCTCTTGCATAACATAAAAGCCACATAATTCATTTATATAATGCAGTCAGGGATGGGCAGCATATGTGCATATATGCATATATACATACATACACACATCCCTTTTGGGTATCCAAAGCTACAGGATGTCCTGGGGCGGGGAAAGAGCCTAAAGCCAGAAATTTAACAACTCATGTGTTGATGCATTATTACTTATTTCCATGACATATGCATATTTTCTCAAAAGTTCAGTATTTTTATTAATAATAAAATATGCATTCTTATGTCCTCTATTTATTTTTCTGGACCTTCCCATTAAGAGAGTGGATTGTTTAAGTGACTAGAAATTATAAAAATTACCGCCAGCTGTTCAGCTCAGGTACCAGGCACACGTATGCCTACCTATGCATATATAAGCACATACCCATCTTGAAGTATTAGTAATATTTGACAATATTGGTATTCTGTGACTGCTTTGAATTTTCTATGTACAGTCATGAGGAAAGAGCCCCTGGACTGCAGGTTTGACATGTCTTAGATCTGACTCTGGGGGCTTCAATCTGTTTGCAAAAATACTGTACATGTTCTTTTTTTTCCAGAGAGGATAATCAGCTATAGCTTTTTGGGAACCCAGTGAATCCCACTTTCAAATGAATGTCCCACTGCATTTTTCTCTATTTTCTCCCAAGCAGGTATGCAAACTCCTGCTAACCTTCTCCAGCCTTTTGTCTCCACAAGTATAAAAAGAGAAAATATATCTCCATAAGTATAAAAATATCTACTTAATGGCAAAGTCTAATATATTTATCTTGGCTTTATTTCTCATGACAGAAGTCATTGAATTCTTGATGAAGACAGCCAAATCTCTGTTGATAACATAGTTATTCTTTGTAACTAAAACAAATCCAATAGCAACTCTAAGTACAATTTTTTAAAAATTGCTCCTTATCTTTTATTACATCAATGATTTCTAGCTTAAGTGGTGTTTGAACATTCATTAATTAAATCAGTCAGCTGTAAGAAAGATACTTCACCTACTTTAGAACAATACCTAAAAATAGTTAAGTCAGATGTTCGTTACTAAACTTATCCATGACGTGAGTTCCAGAGCAGTCATTAGGGCCTTTTATAACCATTGTGAGTCATTCTGAGTATTTCTTAAACTTTCCAAGATGCAATTTGTTAGTTAATTTGTTTGCAATAATTTTCCTTAGAAAACACTGGAATTTTCCTCGGAAAAAAAATGGACATTGGTCCAGTAGGAGCAGCTATTTCATTTGTACTTGCACAAATTTTTCAACGACTTTGAACAAGGTGTTGAATTCTTCATAAATCTTCTCACTTGCAAAGAAACAGTAGCCCACATGTGGTTTTCTTAGAAAGAAGCAGTGGTAAGTAGCCTTAATATCTGTTGTGGTAGCGTTTCAAAGCTTCCATTATCCCAGGAAAGCCAGACTTCGTCAAGGAGAGCACCACTGAGTGCATCAGAGACACCAAACACAGGCTGTGAGAATGATGAGGCACTGATCCTGAAATTTGAAATACGCTGTATAAAAATCTGAGCTGATATCCATGTAGAAAATTTATTAGTCAGCTGCTTTTCACCCACCTAGAGGTATGAATGCCAAGAGTAGCTCAGGCCACCGGATATATTGATCCTAATATAGCTGCCATACTCAATCAAGAATGTCTGAAAGGACTAAATAGGCATCTGTAGATTGATTCCACTTTAAGGTTTCTCCAGTTGCATACACTGGTAAACATTACATAATAATTACTTCCCAAATAAACAGCAGATGAAGGCTGACTCATGGTGAATATTCTGAACTCTTCAAATGGCATCACTGAAGCTCAAAGCAGAAAATACGCAGCATGATAAAATTGTGAAGAATAGAGCTGTATGTCTATTTCCTTAAGTAACTGATCTACTGAAAGATTAACACTTATTTTGGAAAATAAAATGCCTAGATAAGTATTAGATTCGTGAAGTACACTAACTAAAGTGAAATGCACCAGAGTGTGCAAGTTTAGTAGCAAGATGTGACAGTGGCATTTTTCTTACTTGCTAATAAGCATTATATCCTGTCCTGAAATATATCTTTATAGTTACTTAGAACTGTAAGGTATTGGGAAAAAGTTCTTCACTGAAAGGGTAGTCTGGCATTTGAACAGGCTGCCCGGGGAAGTGGTAGAATCATCATCCCTGGAAGTGTTTAAAAAAATGAGTGCATGCATCACTTGGGGATCTGCTTTAGTGGTGAACACAGTGGTGCTGGTTTGACAGATTCCATGATCTTAGAGGTCTTTTGAAACCTTAACGCTTCTATTATTCCATAACTTATAAGCTTGCCAAGAGCCATCAGTAGAATTCACTTATAATAATCGGGAAATTAATTGAAAAGGTGCATACAATACCATATTTTATTATTTATTGATTTATAGCAGCACTTCTAAACTAATAAAAGTTTACATTTTCATTGTATGTTTACATTTCTCTTAACAGAAAAAGTCTGTAGGTGTTTTCAGTTTTCAGCTTGCCAGAGGATAAACCAAGTCTGGCAGTCAAGGAATTGTAATGGCTGTGTCTCAAGAAACCCCTTCTGCCAGCAGCACCCTTACTACTCCCTGTCTTTCCAATATGACTTCATCACAGTTCAAGTAGCAGTGGCTGTTAACAGCTTGACCCATCTGAAAGTACGTGTGTGCTTCAGCAGAAGGTGGTATGCCACAGAATATACCACCTGTTGCACTTCTTTTATAGTTTAATGAACAGATCTCACACCGTGTCATTTCTGCAGATTCTGCAAGGGATTCTGCATAGCTCTCTCCTGGATAAATGTAAAACTCTTTCTCTGAACTTATTAAAAGCAGGGCTGAATATTTTTCTCTCCGATGAAAAAGAAAAAGGTGGCATTACAAAAAAAGAAGGGAGGCAGCACAAAGACATATAGGATATTTTACTGAATGTGTTAAATTAAATATTGATTTCCCATAATGTGCCATGGTAGCTTCGCAAGAAAGGGGATTCAGTTGTATGTATGAAACTCAGTATCAGCACAAAACTTGCCCTAATGTGATAGAGATCTTCAACTAACTGCAGGACTCTACTGAGCTGTAAGCTTACTTAAAACTCTGGCAAAACGAGGTTACTTCAGAGAGAATTTCAAGTAATAGAACTTGGCTCTATTTTTTATGATTCTCTGATACCTCTGAAATGTTATTGCTACATTTTACTGGAAACCAAAGTTCATGTCAAAACGGTAATTTCATTGTAAAATCAAGACAGAAAGAATTGCAAAGTGTCATCTGCATAATCATATTACCCCACCATCGCATTTCCTTTCTGAGTGGGGAATACCTATCGATCATCAGCCCAAGGTACAGAACCCGTGTTAGTCCAAGGGAGTCAAGTTTCGAGTGAAGGGACAGTGAAACTGGTTACTTGGAAGAAGAAGTATGAATACACTCATGACAAAAGAAGTAGATGGTGGAAAATGCTGTTGTTTCAGTCATTTGCAATTATGTACTATGGGCAGCAGAAATTACAGAAGAGAGAGCCATTAAATGATTATTTCCATTTATGGTCCATATATAAATATCATTTTCACATGGCATATAAGCATTGTTTTGCTGCTTCTTTCTTTTCCATCAGTTGTCTTCCAAAAAACTGTGATAATAGTAGTGGCAAACAGAATAAATAGTACAATAAAATAATTTTAAAACAAATAAACCAAACCCTTTCTAGTGACAGAAATACTGTCAGACATGGCAAAATGTGCAAATTTGATTTGCTTCATAGGAGCCACTACTATATGCGTGTTTCAATAGCTGACCCAGTGTATCTTCACTAAATAGCTGTTTGAAGATACAAGTAGCTAGATGGAAGCAGCTGTCCTCAAGGTAGCCTAAATATCTCACGCTGTGTTCATTAAGAACATCACTCAGAGTGCTGTGTTAGAATTCAGGGGGTTCTTTGCTCAATTTGATCGTCTTTAGAAGTGCACAAGATCACAGGCCAGATTCATCAAAGCAAGGGATAAAAGAGATTTTCCTTTGTACAGCTTGGATGTGGAGCTATTTTAAATTTAACTATTTTAATAAATTTAGTTTTCACTTCATTAATAGTTTTTCATTTTTTAGTGGATGACTGGTAAAGCAAGAATGACATAAAAAGTTCTATACTTGTTTATATATAATTTTCAATTGTATACTGGAATTTTTCTGCTATTACCTGGTAGAAAGTGTTGCTAATTTGTGACTGTCTTAATGCAATAATAACAGGGCCTCTGTAGAGATCCAATTATTAAAATTATCAGAGAGATGCCACTGCCCAAATTAAAGTGCAAACGAGACCATATGCCGAAGTCAATAGAATGGATTTTTATTTAGCAGTAAATGTGAGGTAGAGAGAGAGAAAGGGAGAAGGAGAGCAGTGAGAGAAAGTGGCAGAGAAGCAGAGAAAAAAAATACCACCACTCTGTATATTCCAACAGCATTCTGCCAGTCCTCCTCTTCTGGTCTTGTCGAGGTGGTGGTTGCAGACTGTATCCGTCAAGTGGTGGGGGAACAAACCCAAAGAACACAAACTGTATTAGGTTTATAATCAATCAGGTTCATGTGGGAATGCCCAGGGAAGGGGAGTTTCACACTGGGTAATGTAATATAAATCACAAGACACCTGAATGAGGTAATGTTGTGGATCACGGGACACTTTAAGGGTCTTGGCAGCTGTCTCTTGGTCAGCAGAGTTGAATCAATCATGGCCCATCACGCAAGATGAGTCCCTTCATCCTACACGTGAATGTCCCATACTTTGGATTGGAATTTTCACAGCTGGAGTCATTAGATAAGGGAGGACAACGGCATGATAAGGAAGACTTACCCACCTCACAAGATTTGCCTCTCATCAGCCTTATCTGGGAACCCAGTTTGCAGCTTCAGGTGTGCACACTCTTCTGCACCTGCGAGGCCACTCTCAGGTGCATCACTAGCAAAGCACCCAGCCCACTGAGCCATTAGCACCAATATTCCAGTCTCTTACAGCACCTGGGTGGTTACAGCAAATGGTCGAATATTTGACTCATTAATCACTAGCAGTCACTTGCACAGCCTCTTAATACCAATTTTTTTCCGTACATGATGTAATTTGCATAAGATGATAGACTGCAGTTTGGGCTTTTAAATTAGTAAAAGGAAAAGATTACTCAAATTAGAGCTCATTTTAGGATTCTGTCATCTCAGTTTATGAGGACCTATAATTGTTTAGACCCAGGGAACTAAAAATGTGAAGGAAAATTACGACTGTCAAAGTTTTAATGGAAATACAGTACAAAGAATAAGATCTGGATTTGGAGCATACTTGAAAATGTCAGGACCCAATAAAACCGGGGAGTGTCTGCACTGAAAATCACTTCTCTTTTGGAACTCATTTATCTGGGTGACATCCAGAGTTTATTATAAAAGATGATTTACTCACACAAGAGACAGCCAATCTATTTTTTCTCCGTACTTATTCTTCCTTGGACTATAGCATGTTTTGGGATCCCCTAACAACAGGATATTATCAACAATACTGGCTTGGAGGGAGCAGTCAGGGAGGTGTGGCTATGATCAGGTTGAACTCTGCACTGTCTCTTTTGTACAGTGTTTTTATTAATATTGTTGTTGTTGTTTGTTTTCTTATCTCATTGCTGTTTCCATGTCTTGGGGTGACTGTCACCCCAAGACATTCCAGTAAATTGTTCTTATCTTAACCTGTGATTTTTGTCTTTTGTTCCTCCAATTCTCCTTTTCAGTTGCTGCACTGGGGAGGGAAAAAAGGTGGGAGAGAAAGAGAGTAGGGTGTGGATTTTAGTTTCAGTGGGAACACTAAATTGTGGAGTACTATTAGTAAACCATGACAACACAGTCCATGAAGGAGACTGGCGGCAGAACAATTGTTATATGCTTTATACTTAGGAAATATCTTGATTTTTCCCACTTTGAAACACTGAAAATTCTACAGAAAGATGTCTTATGCTCTTCCTTCGAAAGTGATGTTTGATTAAAAACTTATCAGAAACTTACCAGAAAAAAAAAGATAATTCAATCAATTTTTTTGAAAACTCTAAAAGTAACATCAGGACCGAGTCTTCTAAACTTGAGATGGAGAATCAAGTTAGAGTATTCCTGTTACAGGCACAGAAGACTCAAAAAATAAAGAATAATGAGGAAATAATTAAAGATTTTCTTTAAACTGCTTTTTACTAGTGTATAATTAGACATACACGTACTAATTGCTGACTATTCCCAAATTTACTGATGCTTAAATTACAATCTGATACGTCAGTATGTTCATGTCACATTAAAATCCCCTCTGCTCAATTAACAAGACATCTAATCTTGAAACTTTTCAGGCAAGTGCAACAAGTATCAAGAAGCAGCAATTAATTGTAAATGCTTTCAGACAAATCAAAGAAAACCATTGAAGGTATTTGTCTATCAGCTGACATGAACTTCGAAAGTAATGCTCACCCACATGCTTCACTGCCTCGGAAGGCATGTAAATTAATCTGTTACAACTACCAGTTAAGTACATTTGCGCACAGAGAAGTCTCTAAGAGAATATCTAAATATCTTCCAGCATTTTAAAGAGAAAACTCCAGGATTCCTGTCCAGCAGAGGAGAACAATCCTGTTTGTTTATCTAATTGAGACAGAGCATTATTGTGGAAAAAAGATGAGAGAGCAAGATACAACTTTGCTTAAGACATCTCAGTGCTATGCCCACTTCTTTCCAGGAGCAAGGCTTAACCCAGAATAACAGCTAGGCACCTTCTTATGGTGGAGCCTAGCACCATAGCATTATGGCATTAGCACCTTCATTCAGTGCTTGCACATTCAAAAGAATATATGAATGGCCAAACTGGGATAAACCAATCTCCCATGACAGCCTTTCTCTAACAGAGACCATAGATGAGTGTCTGTGGAAAAGTACACGAAGCAACAACATATTTAAGTATCCAGGAACAAGACATGAGGGTGTATGGGAAAGACAAGAAAGTAAATACACACTAAATGTCATCATCTCTTTTGTCTTTTGATAAACTAAAAAGCAAGTGGAGGTTTTTTTCCTCTGGTAAACATGATGGTTATGGTAAATTTCCTTTTCTCAACCTGCTCGGAAAAGTGATGATCTGAAATCAAAACCTTGTTGTGGGCAAGCTACTTTGAAGGTTGGAAACAGTGCAAATACTAACTTTAATAAATAACATTACAATATAATGCCTTTAATAGAAAGTCTCTTTCCCCAGTCAAACTATTTTCCTCAGCGCTTAGCAGACACTACTGGTACTGAATAAGTCTAGAACAATATGCAGTGTTATGAACCCCAGGGTTTAGTACTCAAAAATCATTAATTCTGGCCTATCCTGGTCATTTTCTTGCTTTTGAGTCTCTAAATCATACCTTGAACATTAGTTTAACCAAAAAGCTTTTTGATTAATATGTATATACAAGGCACACAGTTCACTGCACTCCTAAAGTTCATCAGTTTACTGCCAAAAATTTTTATTTTAATATGCAGCTTACTGCTCTTGGGATCTAGGTTTTGAATTAAGCACTCGTTTTATGGCTGCAACCTTTTAAAGGGATAAATGTACACTCATATTCCTCATATTCCTTTCCTCACAATTCCTTTCATTTTTCTCTTGCATCAAGCAAAAGCTTTCTATAAAGGGTTTTGCTAGCACAACTTCCTTAGTTTCTGCAGCATTGCAGAGCATGACAAGGCCTCATTTACATAGATGAAGTTAATTTTCCCTTTATTTGCTTTCAAAGCCAGTGGGAGCTATGTCCAGACACACAATGACAATTTAGTTATTAGACATTAAAGCAAAGAGTTGTGGGAAAAGCAACAAACTCCGTATGAAATTATGAAGCTTCTTAGAGAATTCACAGCAGACATTTTCAGCAATTGAGACATACTGGAGAGATTATTCTTCAGAGCATACCAGTGATGTACAGCTGGAGCATAAAGGGAGCAGGTGAAAACTATTCTGTTCATCTCAGCCTATGCCCAGCCAGGATTTCCCATGTTTTCTTTGAATACCTGTGTAGTTCATCTGTACCCTTTTGCTGGTTACTCCACACCAAGGCTCAGCAGAAGGAGGCAGTTTTATGGCAGTAATCAGCAAGAGTCTGGAGCAAATGTTTGCTGGCAGTGAGCTGATGACAATGCACAAAGGTACCTGGGAGTATTTACCAAATATATTTCACAACTTCCTGAGGTATCACACTGAGGTAGATTCCTCAGACAGGGGAATCATAGAATATTTTGAGTTGGAAGGGTCCCACAAGGATCATCAAGTCCAACTCCTGGCTCTGCACATATAACGACAGCAGGATAGAATATAGACTATGTTTCTAGAGGAAGGAAGGAATCGGTCTCATATAATGCAAGTATACCAAATTCACTACAAATCCGCTGACTCCAATCACTCTTTTAATGGTGAATAGTTAGAATGTTTAATAAATTTATTCCTAATCTTATGAATAAATTTCGTGGTGGTCTGTTATTACAATAAATTCTACATACTAACTCAGTCCTTCTCCCACAGTCTGAACTGGTCTGTGCTTTCTTTTGTGCTGCTCTCTTACCAAAATTATTGGCAGATGCTTTTTGACTTACCTTCTGGTCTTTTTCCACAGCCTGAGGTCTTTAGGTTATCGAACCACACTTGGTAGCTCTGGAAGCTGCAATTGCTTTTGCTCATGTCATGAAGTCCTGTCTCTTGAGATTGCTTTTATTGCCAGGTAGGTCATCATGGTCATGAAAACACATCGTACAATGACCTGACAAGTAGCTTATATTTGCTCTGACTGGACTGAAATAGGCAGAATGCCACAGTATGTTACAGAGCCTAAACATTTTGCTTCATAAAATATTGAAGGGCACAAAGGATTCTGCCAAAAGCAACTGATTTCTTCTCCTCAGGGGTCCTCCTTGGATTTCTTATAAAGTCTGTGGACAGACTTTGATTGAACTCGGAGGGTCAGGGGTCAGTAAACGGTAATGCAGTAGAGGGACGAATACTTAACTTTCCTCGATGGATCTTGAAAGAAGTATGTTTCAAGGAAAAAAAGACTCAAGTTAAACACATAGTCCTTAATGTCTTGATTATCAAAGGCTTGTGATCAGAGAAAATGCAATTAGGTAAATATGAAGTGAGGAAATAATGGGAGAAAAAGCCCATAATAAAAAAGGTCTATTGAAATAAGACTTTATGGACATTAGCTGCATGCACTTCTGGCACTATATCAATAAAATAATAACGTAGAAAGAGCTGTCTCACATTTGCAAGAAATATAGAAACAGTCCTCTAAAGAGACTTGTGTGTATAATAAGAGATAATCTGTGATGGTACACAATATGTTGAACAGAAAGGCTGGTAATAAATCCCAATAACATTTTTTTTTTTCAGCATTTGTCTGCACATTTATGAATATTATCAAAACGAGGTATCAAAGTTTATTTATTTCCCTACAACTCAGCTGGAGTAGTAATGAAATTCATGTCCACTTCTCTTTCCAGCTATTCCCACAAATGGCATGACGAGGAGATGTGGATATGTCCGATGTACTTTACATTGAAGTACAGTGGGATCCAGTGCTCTGCCTGGGCCTCCTGGGTCTCTGGAGGGACATACACCATAACATACAGGAAAGCTCAGCAGATGCCCAGAAGCAGAGTTTCTTTTCTTCTGCCTGATGATGTGGCCTGCCGGTCAAGGCACTGCTGATAGGGCTGTGACTCTTCTTTACATCTCTCTTTTCAGGGCAGGGTTTGTGAATGAGGTTCTGCATGCAACTACTTTTCTCTCTTGGTTTAATTATTTTGAGGTTAAAACTCACATCTGTCATTTCCATGTTGAGTAGGAACTACTGAAAACTCCTAGTCTGTGTCATACATCAAGAGGGACAGGCTTCCACTCCAGGGAAATCTGGAAGGCAAAATCATCTACCGCATCATGGGGGCCCTTCTAAGTTCTCAGTGAAATTGGTATTTTTACATTACATACACTGTCAGGATCTCTGAGAGACTGAATATTTTCTAAAGTATGGTCTTTTTATCTCTGTGTATTTGTTTGGATGTTGTGTGATACAGCATAACACTGGCTTTACTAAAGTAAATATAGACTTACAAAAGCATTAATGATTTTGTGACTAGCTTTCCGTGTTAAAACGTTTCTAGGCATCTATACAATTCTTTAAACAGGATGTTTTTCTGAGCTGTCATGTGACAGCTAACCTAAAAAACTATAAAAACAACTAGAACCCAGGTTATAAAGAGGTACTGGGATTTCAAAAAACACATCTGTCAAATCAGGAACAGCCGGGACCCACAGCCATCTGCCCTGTCCAGTGAGAAATTTCGACTTTCTTTGGCTTGAGTTTGCTGAATTTACTGCTTCTGGCATTGGGAATTCAATGCCTCACCTACAAAAATAATTTTCTGGTGTGGATTTCTACTATGCTGGACATAAGAAGCCAAGTTGCATACCAAATTCAGAAGGAAAAAACCCAAACAACTTAAAATGGAAAGCATCCTACTGCATATTGGATTAATGTGTTGTCAGCAACATTATGTGTCATTGCATCAGAAACAGAGAAGATAGAAACAGAGTTTTAAAAAATCAGCCTGTGGAATTTTCCTTTTTCTGACTCTACTGCAGACTCCTAAGTCATAGAGAGCTGATCAGTCTGTTTCCATGTTTCAGCAGAATGATCAGTATCTGCGGACCTTCCTTCAGTGCTGGAAACCTAAAATGGGCTTCCAGCAAAGCACAATATTGTTCTTGCTTGACTGTGCAGGGAGTCACTGATAGAAAAAAGAAAGCTTCAGTCCTCTGAAAATCACTACTATTTGTTACACCAGAGTGGTCTGTCCAAAAAATACTAAAAGTCATGATGCAGCCAGAGGAAAAGTCCACCAGTTTCTGGAGGCATAAATCAAGTGCCTGGATGTATAGACACCATGATAGCTCTAATTTTGAAGTGTGGGCAATGCCTTGTCTCCCTTGCCTTCAATGTAAGAGGAATGGCACAAGAAAGAAGAAAATTCCTGAGGCATCCAACTGTCTATAGGAAGGATTCAAGAGCCAGTTCTCCAAGGGGTGGAATAATCTCCTAATGTTGGGATGATATCTGGTTGAACACCACTTGGTAGATCTTCAAAAACCTAAATATATGCTTGCTCAACCTATTTGTTTTTCTGGAATCATGCTGGTCTGGTTAACCTGCTATTTTCCATCCCTAACTTCTACAAATAAGATTATGTTCAGCTCAGTTACAAAGTCCCAAACTTCAGGAGGGTTTTTTGCTGTTTGTTTTTGCTCGTTTGTTTGTTTGTTTTTAACCTCGTTTGAAAACGGGATTAAATTTTGCTTTTAAGGCATGGGTCCCACTTAACCTCAAAGAAGACAATTTTTTTCCCCCCAAACAAACAGTAATAATTAATAACACATTTCTTCAGGCAGAAAACACGCATGGAAAATCTTTATGATGAACATTTAGGTTATTAGCATAGTAAAACAGGGGAATATGACTGAAATATTGTCAGCCCTTACATAATTAATGCTACTGAATGCATCCTACTACTGTATCTGTCTTTGTATTTCTTCATACCCCCAGGCTTACAAGACATAATTCTTTAGCCCTGTAAGTATGTATGTTTAATATAGACACATTTTGTACATTCTGCATTTTAAATATTAGAAACTCTTTAATGAGATAAGGTATCTCGCTGCACACCACAGTAACTCTTTTTGTCATTTTTCACCAGGGCACAATTTTATAGGTGAAGTTTGTGGAAATATTAACAACCTCTCAAGAAATTTCTGTTTTTATCACTGACAAAGCAGAGGATTTCAGCTTCACCCTAGAATGACACATAAACACTATTATTTACAAAAACAACAAAGAGAGGTAGCAGAAAAACCTCTCTGATGCCAATCAATTACATGGCATGTAGTTTAACAACAGAATAATAATCTGGAATGGGGAAGTTTATTAGTAGGCAAAAAAATGTTGGTTCCCTACTAAGGCTGCTGTTAATGTATGTAAAGCATAACAAAAAGGGCCTTCCTGAAAAAATAACAACAGCTTCTTCAGCATGCACAGAGAAATTACTTGTAGTTACCTCTATCAGCAAATGCTGCCATTTCAAAATGAATTCATTTTTCTTCTACGTCTAGTAAATAGAGCATTTTGCACTCACAAAATTTGTTTTGTCTCTCAGTAGCTGCATGGAGAGCTTTTTCCTCTCTCTCAGTGGTGAAAGTTTAAATAATTTTAAATAATAGAAGTGAGAAGGAATCAAACCTATGCTTATCTTTCCTAATGCAGAGCTGGAGTGCTATACATCCCAGCAGTACTACTGAAATTAACAGAAAATCTGTGGGACAAGGAGATCAAGAGTGATAACTACCAGAGAATGTAACAAAAGAAGTCTTCAGCAAAGAAAGTTTTGGAAGAGCAGGAATCCCCATTTGACTGCATGTTTTTCAGTCGTCTATTTTTTTCCTAACCATCACCCACTTAACATCCAGAGTGTTCTCTGCTGATTCTGCCATCACTTTTGACCTCATCTTAGCCAGTTAAAGTATTTTTTACTTGCCAATACTAGAGATGTTAGTTAAGGACATTTGTCATATCCTCAAACCCCACTGAAATCCCACACTAAAAGATGTGGATTTACTGAGCTACCACCTTCATCGAGAATCAAAGATGAGTCAGAGCCAGATGAAGGGGCTGAACAGCTGGGTTTCAGGTCTTTCCAATGTGCAAAGCAGATTTTCCTATATAAAAATTCAGGCCACCATACACCTTGCTGCTTAGTGAGAGGTGTGACTCTTCAGTCATTACTGGGACTTGCACATGCAATATGTTAATTGCAAGATTAGAAATTACTTTTGAAAGTTAATCTCAGTGTGAAGAAATGCTGTGTTTTAACAGACATTGCAGTCAGACAAACAGCTGATTTTGCAAGTACC
This sequence comes from Gymnorhina tibicen, assembly GCA_013399875.1. NCBI lineage: Eukaryota > Metazoa > Chordata > Aves > Passeriformes > Artamidae > Gymnorhina > Gymnorhina tibicen. The sequence continues at coordinate 36,817 of VXAZ01008435.1, read as the reverse complement.
AGTTTGGAAGTACATTACTGACAGTTACAAAAATCTTGTTTTGACTTCTAAAATGAGATACTTGCTGTGGATACCATTAAGGGACAAGAAACACAGCAAAGCAAGATATCATTTCTTTAATGTCACTTCTCTGACCATAGCCTAACATTAGAAATGAGATTTCAGAATAAAGAACATCCAAAATATTATGTGAAGTGAAACTTCTACAAATGATTACAAGGAAAAATTTACTGTATTAGAAAGATACGTGCTTTGATCAGTGTTAATGAACTGTACATGAAAGGTATGGATTTCAAAGAAATGATGGAAAGTACAATGTTGGAGGAATGTAATAATGTGTCAGGCTTTTTACCATGCACTCCTTGCTTAGCAGAAAATTAATGACTTACATGCCCAGAAACTGTTATTTTAAGATTATTTTTGAAGCACTGTTAATTATTCCTAATAAAATTACTTTACTGTGGATACAAGCATACAAACTGCTTCATTCACTTTGTGTTTACATTGCTCCCTGAGCTCTGAAACCTGCAAACCAGCTACAGTACAGCACTCTCAGAGTGACAGGTTAAATGAGTCTTCCCATAAATATGTACCGAACAATTAATCAGTTTTCCTAATAACCACTTGCTTTTACTATGACCACAATGTTTCAAAACAAGCAGTCTGAGGACAGTGGATCAAATTCGGCTGTCTGAGGGCATGAGAGTGATGGTTCATATTGCTAAGAAAGCATTTGCTGTGGAAAAAAAACCAAGTGAATGAGTGGGTGCTGATACAGGTCCGTCTTTCCTTATGTGTGTTCCAGTAAATGCAAAATTTAAATATATCTGCAGCTCCATGACAAAAGCTAAGGCACACAAAAAGTATTTCTGGACCTCAAGAAACCCACCTTTTTCTGCTCACGTATCATACACACCAACTAATATTTACATCATTTTTATTCAAAAAAACCTTGACAGGGCTGGTTTCTGTGAGAAGCTGCTGGAAGCTTCCTCCATGTCCGGCAGAGTCAGTCCCTGGTAGGTCCAAAGACGGATGTGCCGCTGGTCAAGGCTGGGCCAATTATAAATTGTGATAATATTATCTTGTGATAACAGATAATCTTGTGATAACAGATTTAACAAGTAGCTAAAAAAAAAGGTTATTGCACAGCTGTAATTGCAGCCAGAGAAAAGAGAGGTGAGAACATGTGAGAGGAACAACTCTGCAGACACCGAGGTCAGTGGAGGAGGCACAGGATTCCCCTGCAGGCTGTGGTGAAGACCATGGTGAAGCAGCTGTGCCACCGCAGCCCATGGAGATCCACAAGGAATGCAGAGACCCACCTGCAGCTTCTGGAGACCCATGATGACCCATGCTGGAACAGGGGCATGCCTGAGAAGAAGCTGTAAACCTGTGGAAGGCCTGTGCTGGAGCAGGGACCTGCAGACACACGGAGAGACGAACACATGCTGGAGCAGGTCTCCTTGTAGGACTTGTGACCCCATGGGGGACCCATTCTGGAGCAGGCTGTCCCTGAAGGACTGCACCCCGTGGAAGAGCGACTCCTACTGCAGCAGTTCACAGAGAGCTGTTGCCCATGGGATGAACCCATGATGGAGAAGTTCACTGAGAACTGTCTCCCGTGGGAGGGACCCCGTGTTGGAGCAGGACGACTCCTCTCCCTGAGCAGTGGTAGAAACAACGTGTGACGAATTGACCATAACCCTCGTTCCCTCTCTCCATGCACCACTGGGGAGGAGGTAGAGCTGGGAAGGAGGGAGGGGTGGGGGAAGATGTTTTTAAGGTCTTATTTTACTTCCCATTATCCTGCTCTGATTTTGTTAGTAATAAATTCAATTAATATTTATAATTCAAGTCTGTTTTGCCCATGATGGTATTTGGTGAATGATCTCTCTCCCAGTCCTTAACTCATGAACCTTTCATTGTATTTTCTCTCCCCTGTCCAGCAGCAAAGGGGAGTGATGGAGGCTTTGGTGGGTGCCTGGCATCCAGACAGGGTCAATCCACCACTGTACATGAAGTTACTGACCTCAAGATGTGCCTCTGCAGCTTTGCAGAGCAGAAGTAGGAACATTACCAGGGGCCAATGCCCTAATTATTCCAGAGTTCAGTACCACCCCTGTGAGCGAAACAAAAGTCTGCGGTGAATTCACTGTAAAAATGTTACTAAACTCCTGGCAAGCCTTATGGCAAAAAAGGTTTTTTAACACTGAAATGCAAAGCTTAAGGAAACAGCTGTCGTCTCTGAAGATAGAGGCTGACAAATGAGTTGGTGAAACATATAGTTATCTTCCATTTGGCTTTAAGGAGAGTTCTTCATGCCTTTCAGGTAATACAATTTTTTAATTTTAGTTCTGCATGAAAGCTGATCTAATTTAACAGCCCTTCTAGTAAAAGGCAAAATCCTGTTGTTCCCCTTCCTTTACTCACTTTTTCTTCCTCTCCTGTTTTCAGCACTAGCATTCTTGCCTTCTTCCCTCCCACTGGCTGGGCTGCACAGCTGAGCCTGAGTCAGTTCACCAAAACTATCAGCAGAAGTGAATCACTTCCATATGAAGCTGATAAGGGAAGTAAACATCTTTGCCATATCAGCACAAGATATTTGCTTTAATTCTTCACAGTTTTATTTATTTTCATACACATATATATGTATGTATCTATAATGTTAAAGTAATTCCTCCATCATATTTACTTGTCATTGATCAGTCAGCTTAATCATCACAGAAAAGCCTATTGCAACACCAAGGGGTCTCTTTGCATTATTTTTTTCTTCTCCCTTCTGGAGATCTCCATATCTATCAGAGAATGTAGCTGAATATCAGTGTCCCTGCCATTAACCATATAATATAAAAGGTCCTTAATTCATCCTGCCATTTGTAGTGAAACAAAGCTGTTTTCCTGCCCCACTAGTTGGAAGTGGGCATTTTATGACACTATTTTTGAATAGTGGGTGGTGATAACAAATACCAACAGACATGAAATAGAGGAGCAGCCTTTTGTATGAGTTAACACAGAAGTATGAATTCCTGCTGATTGGGTTTACTGCTTGTGTGCTACTTATTTGCACATGACTTTCATAGTGGGCATCAAAGAGCACTGAAAATTCAGGCTCCGATTGTCAACCTTTTTTATTCTGTAATACACAGTGTCATTCATCAGCTGTCACTTAACTGCTGGGTGTTGGTCACTCAGACACAGTGAACAGTAAGAAAGAAATCTGTCAACAAAATCCATCAGGAATGTTACTCTGGTAGAAGAGTTTGTTTAAGTGTTGCTGTTATCTGTTAATTACAACAATAAATCTTCAGATGTAAAGAAGAAGGAAAACCTACACTTACATACAATGGCTGATTACTGTTACTGTAAGGAAAACTCTTTTAAAAACTATGTGTTTATCTCTATTTTTTCTCATAAACACCTGTGTATCAGAGTGGGAAGAAAAATGAACAAAAACACAGGGCTCAACTGACAAGAAGAAACTTAAAACGCCATAGACCAGTTTGGCAAGAGCATTCCAAAATGTAGCCATGGATATTCATGGCTACTTCAAGAAAATGTTGTTTACCATTCTGAGGGGAACCAAGGGAAGAGCACCTTGCTTCTTCATTTTTTCAGGGTTTTCAGTGGGAGACGCATGACCATTTATTCTCCATTCCCTGCACAGAAACGGAGTACCAGAAATACTCAGAGCAGAGAGCTAGAACTTCTGGGACAACAGGACGTGAACTGGACCATGGATGGTTCTTCCAGGCAAGAACCATCTACAACTACTGCGTAAATTGTAGAACTGCAAAATTTAGAAATCACGTCTTATCCACAAGCATTTTACCTCTTTTTTTGCTAAAAAAAAGGGAGGCATTTCAAAATAAGCACCAACAGGTAAGAACAAAGTTAGAAAGTGCTAATTTTATAAATGACACTTTTCCCTAGCTTGACAAGATTGTTGAAAAGTGGTACTTTAGGTAAGATGTAAGTAGGAAGTAAATCATTGTTTCAGCTCAATTCATTGGTGAAGGAGCAAATCTGCACAGCAAAATAGTTGAAACCACTGGTTAAAAGTCCTGTAATTTAGTAAAGATGATCAGATTTTGTTATTTTCAAAGGGACATATTACAGAGAGAGAGAGAAAGAGATTCCTCTCCTCTTATCTCTGTTAAATCATGTGAGCAGGCATCAGTGACATGGCCTCTATCTCCTCTCCCATTAAAATACAACTACTAAGGCTGTAGCAGAATGGGAAAAATGGGGAAAAATCCCAGAACCTGAGGAAAATAAGACAAAATAACACTGAAGACTTGCATTGGGATAAAATGTCTGAATGCCCTAAAAATGGGAAGAAATGCAAATTGACTGTTGAATAATTTTAACAAATTCTAATGCCAAAATAATGTGGAAAATCACGTTGGTCATTCTGTATAGGAAAAAATTCCTCTGTTGCTCCTCTACTCCTGTGAATGGTAATGGAAGCTGGTTGATGTTAATTTCACATTACTTTGCTGCTCATTGTTTAGACAATTAATCTAAGCTAGTCATCTAGATTTCCTGTGCAGGCAGTGAAGAGGGAGCAGAACCCTTACTGCACAATGTATCCCACCCTAAAATGTATATCTGTAATGGGTCAGAGGAATCACAGAGGCAAACAATAATTACTTTCAGACAGCCACACCTTGAAAAGACATGCCCAAAAATGTTTTCTTACCTGGATGACTAAATACAGGTTTCAAGCTTATACTTAGTAGTATCTTTTACAGTTTTTCCAGCTTTGGTGTTTCAACATTCCTCAGAATTATTAAGTATTTACTTAATCCTTGAGGCACAAAATGCAATAGGATGATAAACAGTTTAATCTAGGCATTTTACTTTTCATATGGGATGGATAGTAACAGCAGAAAAGAGTAGCTTACTACGTAAAATGGGTGGAAGGTTCTGAAAGCTATCACCTGTGCTCCCTTTAACCCTCAGGCAAATCACTGGAGACTGATTTTCCCCACTAGAACTTAGCCATAAATCATTTTAAACATGAATAGTAAATAGAATGTAATTGTCCCTTGATTTCTGGCATTCCAACTGGTTTTGATGTTTTCCAATGACTCAACATGAGGATATTTGCATTTTCTATTTTATTTGTTTTTAAATAAAACCAAATTGTGAAGTATAAACTTTAGAAAAAGACAGATTTAAGATTGTCTTTGCCCATTTTGAGTTATCTACATACATATTTTCATGGTTTTTTGCTTTATTTTTTTCACAGCCCAACTTTTATTAGTTTCAGTTGGAACTGCATTTTTTGCAAATGAAAACTTTGCTGTGACAAGATAAGCACGAAGAAAATGAGGAACATCTTTCCTCTCAAAAGTCTGGTTTAAGTGACTTCCTGTGAATCATACGGTAATCTTGTGACAGATGATGATACAAAATGCATTTTCTAAGCCAGCATTACATTGCCCTAACTGTAGGAATAAAGCCCACTGTAAAACAGATTGCTCCTTCAGTGTTGGTATATAACTGAAATGATAAACTTTCATGATGAATTGCTGAGTGGCTCAGAACAAAAGATTTCAGCTACATCAGAAAGAAAACGTACTTCCTGAATTTATTTTCCAAGTGTTCCAAAAAGGTAATGAGCTTACAAGAAATATGTTTTGTCAAATAAACAATTTTTGTGCAAAGCCCAAATAATTTTAGCTACCCAATAATTTTAACTAGTTTGGCCTTTTAATTGTCTTGAGTCCCACATCTTTTAATTTTATAACTTGAAAAAGTAAGAGGAAGGTCTTAGTCATATTATGACTAAGCTGACATCCACAACTATTTTCTGGGATCTTGTTCACAGTCTGAACATAAAAATGCAGGTTAGGATCATATAATTAATGACTTTATTAAAATGCCTGTAGAAAAGAACACTGAGTCAATGTTAACAGTCAGCGTTATTTATGGTATTTCCCAATTTTAAGTCATGCTTTTTCAACATAAATATCTATTTTTTTTTTTGTCCCTGTGAAAAAGTAAAATAAGTAACCACTTAAATCTTCTTTTTCTACTTAAATGTAGTCATTAACACCCTGATGATAAGGGCCTGCCTTCTCTCTTATTTCATAAAGAACTGATGACTAATGAGGAATTATTAGTAATATGGTAATATGTATAATTCTGTAATACAAAGAAATTATAGACTTCTATAATTACACTTCAATGTTGTATAAATCATCACAATAACAAACTTTTGTTGAGCATTATAAACTTAATAAGTTCACTGACATATGGTAATGGCTTAAAAATGTGTTAAAAGTCATGTGAGGCAATTGTGCTGTTTCTGATTGATATATTAATAAATCATTACAAATATTCCCCCCAGTTCTCATTTGGATTAGATAATGAGCATTGTGTTAGACAGCAAGAAACTTTAGTTAGCTAAACAGTGTTGAGAACAATTGACTGACTTGAACTTAGTGGCTAAGCACAGTTGGTGCTGTACTACTACAAACTACAAAGTAAGTATTGCATGGAAGAGTAAATTACCTCTGATGCCAGCAGTATATAGAAAATAGCAGCTCAAGGGAAAATTTAAGCTTAGATTCGGACTAGAAGTCATTACTTGGGCAATACTCCTACTGATCTGAATCTGAAGTTTTCACAAGTAATTTGTTTCTTGTTAAGATAAACAGGTCAGCTCCAGTTTTATCTCCAGGACTCCATGGATCATACACAGTAAAGGATAATGCATATGATCTGGACCTCTCATATCCAGTCTTATTTATGGCAACTACATACTTAAAAAATGTAGAGATACAAAAAGAGATCATTAATTGGGCTACAAAGAGATGTTGCTAAAGCTAGCTTATTGCACAAATTAATAATTAGTAATTAAGGAATACTTACAGGAAGAATATGGAAACCTGAGTGTTGCTACTCTGTCTGGTGTCTCAAGTCTTCAATAATTTTGGCTATTTGCAAAGATAGGCATGTTTATTCCTATTTGTAACTTCTGGCAAATTAAGTTCTTTGAAAACATTCTCAAATGAAATCTTACAGAGCTCCTTTGGCTTCCTGACTACAAGAAATGTTTTAGGAGCCTTGTTACCTGCATTTCTGTAATTTCTTAATGTATCTTACCATTTTCAGTGAAAGACATGCAAAGTGTTTTCTTCGCTTCTTTGGATACAGGGCTGTTTCAGCTTTGTATTTCCTCCTCATATGGTTTTTAAAACTTACAATTAAGATTTTGGGTTCAACTTCAAAACATTACAGCTTCCAAAAGAAAGGGATGATGGCTAGCAACTGGCTTTAGTGTGGCTTAAGAGTGTTCGAGAGGCTTTATTGAGTAAGCTCAGGGACCTAGACTTCTTGCTACTTGAAAGCTCCACAGGGCTTAATTCTCCTAGCCTTTCATTGTCACCTTATTTCTGTTATAAATCCCAGCACTTCTTTGTAATTAATTGTGCAAATGAATAATATCAATGTAGAGATAGTGTTCTTGGGCCAAAAGCAACGGCTGTATTTCATGCACTCCTCAGAAGTGGCTATCCACCACCACAAGAACAAAGAAAATGAGGTCAACGAAAATCCCTCATTTCCACTTCAAATGAGAGCTAGCTATAAAGAACAACTTTAGCCTGCAGTTTCATTCCTACTTTTAAAATTCATCAAAGAGATTTCTGTTAAAATACTGTACAATGATATTAGCAGTATTAATAGGAAATAATTATGAAGAGAAATAATACCTGTTCTTAAACAGGTCCTGATATAAAGTACCAATGCTGCTAATGTAAAAGCTTAGCCCTCCTGGTATTCAGTCCTTTATTAAAAGAATTTTTATTAACTAATTCAAGAAAGAAATATGATGAATGTCTCCTTCCAAGTTCCATCCCTATCTTTCATTACAGTAGTATCTGGTAATAGAAAGTGCTTCTGGCAATATTTATCTGCATATAATGCATAAAATTTTTAAGATATAAAAAGGTCTGTATGGAGGACAGCTACTTGATACACACCACGAATATCATAACATTTGCTGCCTCAATTTAAAACGAAACCTAATAGTTCTTCTAGTTCTTTTGATCTTATAATCATGAACTAATATGGGACAAGTTCTCAGCAGAGGAAATTGTCATAGCTCCATCAATGACAATTTATAACTCATCTGCCAATCTGACCCTGTACTTTAATCTAGCATTACGGTCTCAGACATTTGAGTCTCAGAGTTCTTTTCATCACCTTTGTCTTCTTTTTACAATTAAATGTAAAATAAAGAATTTCATTTAGTTGACATCATTTATGTAGCCAACTTGTTGAGTTCCTGGGTGCTCTTATGATTCCTTCATGAGTATGTTGTCAGCACATATGCCATGATAGCATGCTTGTAGTACCAATGTCTATTTTCCTATTACTATTTACTTTTCAGCCTACAGGGTTTTTTCCCAGCCCCAACCAGGATCAAAGCTCTCTCAGCCTAGGTAAAAATCTGATCTAAAGCACATGCAGTTTAAGAAATGCAATGGGTGGGATGTTGCTCATATGAATTACAAATTGCAGCATTATCCATCTGCATCCTGGTGACAAGTAACTCCAGAAAACAAGTCTTGGCATAGACTTAAATTTCCTATGTTAAATAGAGAATTTGGGAGCTAAACCAGGTTGAGGCAGCATCAGAGAACAGATGCTTTCTGATAGCTAGCTATGGCTCTGATTCAGGAGCATATTTAAACACAGATATGTTTAAAGGCTTTGCTGCACAGGGGTGAATGTAAAGCTGTGCTTAGAGCTAAACATTGGCTGAAGCATCCTGCTTAATTGTGTGTCTATGAACAGGACCCCTCTGCAATCACATTTTTTAGGACTGCTTTAGGGACAGGTGCTGGGGTATATTCTGTTTTGATTATCTGACCATTATCTGTCAGGATGGGAAGAACCATCAGATAGGAAATCAAAGTCTTTTGATTTTGCTATACTGCGACTGTGTTAAAGGTAGACAATCTCTGCTTCTGGCAGTAAACTAAGACAGAAATCACCCTAGACATATGTCGCTGTTGAGATGGACACAACACACACAAACAGCTCACACCAACTCCATTCAGGAGGCTAAAGAAAAAACTTTATTTTACAAGTCTCCATTAATATAGTCTCTTGGCACTCTTGCTGTGCCCCCGTAGGCTTCTATGTTAACACCCCTTAAAATTATTGGTAGTTTACAACCACCACCCATTAGAAAACAAATCTAAGCTAACAACAACATCCCTCAAGCAGCTGCAGTTCTTGAGCCATTGTTTTGCTTTCTTCACTTCTGTTCTCATGGGTACAAGCCGAATTCTCAAGGGTACAAAGTGCTTGTGTCCAAGTCGAGCCGTGTGAAACATTTCAAAGCAGCTGTTGGCTTCCACAGACATAAGACTAGCAAGGGGATTTGTTTCTCTTTTCAAATTACCCTGTATCTGTGAAACAATTATGCCACCAGAACCAACTTCCAAAAATTCAAAACTGAGCTGCACATTTGTATGCCTGAAAACAGCACGTTATTATAGTGTTTTACTTTCTTTAGGATGGGCCAAGAGCATTCACCTTGGAATTACAATTATTGGTCAATATTAATGAAAATTTTAAATGGTTTAGTGTGTAGCCATTCTCTTGAACACAGCCTACGGCTATCTCACATACCTTTGCTAACCCTTTCAGACCTCTGGTCTGACAGCACGTGAAGGTGAGTATCTGCTATTGCAGTTGTGTTCGCTGAAATTCATACAGGTTTCATGCATTTGAACAGCACGTATCAGTCACTCTTTTCTTTTTCTTATCAGTTCTTCTTACTGGCATGAGAAGAATCATGTTTTACAAGATTAAATTATCAGGTTGCCATGATATATTTCAGTATAATTATATTTAATTGTCAGCTACAAATTATTTGAGGTGCTTTTCTAATATACTTTTGGAATGATAATCTAATACCACCCAGAGACAGTGAAACATTAGAATATATACAAAACCACAGAAATGTTAAAACCCAAAAATATTCTTTCGAAATTTTTTGGCTATCTGCTTAAGTGATGTCCTTACAAGTCCTCTGTCATTCAAAGCATATATAAATTAGAGAAAAGTTCATAGAGAAGCATATGAGAGTATATATTTGAAGACATGGCATTTTTATGTGTTCCTGAAAATCCTAGGAATTTACCTAGCCTCTACCCCTAGTCATGACTTATGAATCATTATTATTATGATTATCATGAACTGATAATCCAAATTTCACGTAACCGCTGTAAACAGTGCAGCTCCATGCTTGAGTATTTCTATTATCATCAGCTCTAGCAACTGATTTAAAAGTCTAAATTCTTCTTTGTGATGGGATGAGAAACTTTTGTTTCCAACCTTTGAATATGGGGCTGGGGCAGCCTACAGACATTAAAACCCTTTCTAGGGCTCTTGACAAATCTAAGATGCCAGGTAGAAAAGAGTTAATTGTCAGAGCCAGAAAGATAACTGGAACTCATCAAGCAGTCAGATTCAGATTCTTCCTATACAAGAAAGAAAAAGGGACTAGTGAGTAGTGAAGGGAAGAAGCTGCCTTCATCTCAGGAAATGCAGCTGTCACATAAACTCTTGAGCGTGTAGTGCCATCTGCTTAATGCTTGAAGTTGCTTTTGAATCACAGAATGGAAGAATCTTAATTTGAGAATTTTGAGAACTTCTCTAAAGAAGTAAAGCAGGAGGAGCAGCCCTTATTCTTGTACTCTGTGCTGTGTTGCACCACTTCATTTTTAAGTTCCAAAGGAAGGGGAGAAAATAAGATGTATGGATTCTGTACAAAATATGGAGACTTAGAAGAACAATGTAGTAAAGATGAAAAATGACCCGGGGAAAAAAGCAGTAGTGGCAGTTCCTGGTGCTCAGCAGTGGTTTCCAAAGCTACATAGAAAACCTCCGGACACAATGAGGCTGCCCAAGCCTGATGTCTGAGATGAGCAGAGGTTAAAGTCTGCGAGTGAAAGGCAGTGTTGTGGGCACTTCTTAATGCAGGAGCTGTATTTGAATACAGACTGCCTTTGCCCTCTTGTCAAAAGTTATTTCCCACCAGGTTTCAACCCCCAGACTGGAATACGGCTAACTGCAAGCCTTGTTCTGCAAGCTACATAAGGATTTTCCCTTTGTGGGAAGGACTAATGCATCATTTCTTGTTAGTGCAGTCGGCTGTGGGGCAGATTTAAAATTCACCAGCTACTCTAAACTAGCTTTGTGTGTACAGTCAGTACTCTTTAAAGCCCTACCCCAGCTGTCTCTGTGCCAACTTTCTGGAGTGAAAAAGCCTGAAGAAGTGATTGCTCTTGTCAAATGCTGAAGAATTCAATATCTTTTATGGCCACCTTAGGGGAGAATGATAAATCATCTCTGAAAAATAAAAAAGTAGAAGCAAAGATGTTTACTGCTGTATATTAAAGCATAGTAACATTTTAATTTTGTTTTGGAACACAGTTTAGAAAAACATAGTCTCCTCATTTTTCCTCTAATATGTGAGGAAATCCCAGTAAATTTATTACCTTTATTTGAAAGCAAATTTAAGAAAGATTCCAAATGCTGTATTAAATCTTTATTGATAAAAATTGTCTCTGAAATTCACTGGGAAGCATTACTAATCCCTGCATTCAAGCTATTGCGTGTGACAGCCATGAAATTTAAAGCTGGGCAGTAATTTTTGAAGAGATAATACTCTGTCTTGTGCCCTAACCAAGAACTGAGCTGATGTGGAGGGGATGGTTATAATAAGTGTTATACGGATATAGTATCCAAAAGCAAGAATAGAACTGCCAGTAGCTACAGTGTGACATTAACATGTTTCTTTATTGGAAAAGGAAGCTTGGGGAGCCTTCCTGGAGAGTCATTAAGTATTCCTGCAGTATGAAAGTTCCTTTTTTTTTTATAGAGGAATGATAGGACAGAAGTAGGTATGTACTGAAAATGCTGGGGTTTTTTATTATAAACAAGTTGTAAACATGCATAACAAAAGCAAAACTTTTTCAAAAGCCATTTTTCTTTTTAAGGCCAGTTCTGTGAAAGGTATATCATTTTAGCAAACTGCTGCTAAATGGTGGATGTAGTTCGATCTTAAACCTAATGTAGTGGTAGAGCTCTAGTGTTCTGTGTTCTGTGATGTCACATTCACCTTACTAAAGGCCTTTTTAACACCCTCTTTCTCAAATATGTATTTATTTATAATATTCTCAAAGTTTTAAGGATTAGCTCTAGCATGCTTACCTCATTTAAGGCAGAAGCATCAAAACTGCTATTAATTGTGGGTGCCTCTAGCCTGTGACTAGTGACTGGACTTGGAAGTTATTCTAACTTGCCTTGATCTCCTGTAGTCCCAAGCATCCCCTGCAGAATGAGGATTCAAAATGAGAATAGCAACACCTCATCCTCTCCCTTCCTCTTTCCTTCCTAAAATATGCACAAGTACTATGGTAAAAGATCTTTACACTCATACCTCAGTGCAATACACCTCAGAAATTGAGTTTGGAAATCTTCATGACAGTCCCTGCCATTGTTGGTATTAGACTAACCATATTCTTTACCCTCATGTGGCAAACCTTGCCAAATGTAGGAATTAAATGTTTTTTTCAGCATGTATACATACCCACACCCCCTTATATTAGCTGGTGTAGATGCTCATTGAATTTTGTTATTACAGTAGAAAAGTCCTTTATATCCACCTGAAAGAGAACAAATATTTCATTATTAGGGGCAGAGGTCTTGAAGTTGTAGTTGTCTTTTGTTGTAGGCAATGACACTACAACAACAAACAAAATGAACAAGCTCCAGCAATGTTTTCTGATCCTTCTATTTGTAAATAGAAAGGCTGGCACAGAAGGTCCATGCTCTGGTATTTGGGAAGTATCTAATTACCAGCATATAAGCATATATACATATATACATAACAGTTCATTAATCTGCCAGTGTTGCTTTTCACGCAGTTTGATTCCCATTGTGACAGCTTCACTCCTGATATACACATAGAAAGCAATAATATTACCTTTTAGATTATGAGGCCAACTACATCAAGCTTTCTCAGTCTCCTCTCAAAACTTAGGACACCTATTCTTGCTGTAGTACTACTTCCTCTACACTGCCCTTTCTACTTTAAAACTGATCCAGGGAATATCATCTTATTTTTCTGGGGGTGCATTCAGCCTTCCCATGTATTGGCAACTTTGAATAATCCAGCCATTTTTTTGCCATTGTCATGATTTTTGCGCTTGAGTTACCAATAAAAATTTTAGATTGGCTCAAGATTCTCAAGACTGAGCCTTGAGAAACTCCACAATTAATTTTTTCTGCCCAAATCCACTATCATCTTTCTCTCCCATGAAACCATACTTTGATAACTGGTCTTTCACTTCTTTTATCTTACTTCTTTTTTTCACTTCTTTTAACTAAAAATAGTTAATCACCTGACCATTAGTAACTGCGTAGTAACTTAAGTAACATCTCCCACCTGTCATTATACAATATTTAGTGAGGCACAGACATATCAAATGCACTGGCATAATTCTTAAGATTAACAAAGTTTGTGTCTTAGTATAAAAATCTCTCTATTGAGAGAAAATAAAGACCAGCTCGATAAATTGACCTACGCTTACAGGATACAGGTGAAGGTGATTAATAATCAGAATGAGCGAAGAAATTGCTTCTCAGTTATTTTTTTGTCATTGTCTAATTTTTCTCCTCCCCCTCATATATTAAAACAGGTAGAGGCACCTGACTAGAAACTTTACTCTGCCCTACACTTCAATGAATGTGATTAATTTTTCTGTGTGGATTCTAATTAATAATTACTCTCATCTGTGATTCTGTATCCAGCCTCCTGGCAAACACAGATGCCTCTTCAGAGAGCTGCCAAATTCATGTGAGTTTAAACAGTAAAATGAAAGATGGTTGTGAAAGAGAAAGTGCAAGAGTGAGAATGAGTAACATAAAGACTGGTGCGTTGTATCTGCTTTGCAGTTTCTTATTTTATGTGAATGTAAATCCACTTTCAGAACACAGCTTTTTAGAGATGTGACTTCAGAACCTTCACTTTTTTGCTGTAGTTCTATAGTTTATATTCCCATTGTAACTGTGTTATTCCATAACTTATGTTTCAAAGCAATTGTTGCTATACAGAGATTTGTGATTTTTCTGAGTTCTGATTGGAATTTTGGTATCAGTAACCCTAGTGATTTTCTCATCAGGCTGCCTAATGATTTTCCTTTGAAGGCTTGTGATCCTGTATTTTAAAGTAACTAGATTTATATTTTATTACAGAACTTGGTTTGTTGGCAGATTTAGTCAAATTTTCTGAGCATACGTTTGATGGGTTGAACAGGATAAAAGAGTTTCACAGATGTCTTTGTAGAGGATAAAGGGCAGAGGCTCAGCGTCATTTTTATTCATGAAGTTTCACTGATGAGAAATGAGGTTCCAATCCTGCAACAGGAGTGTGCACAGGGAATAATTTTGCTTGTTGAGTTTCTCACTGAAATCTGTGACCAGCTCAGAGAAGTGACAAAAAATGAGTGTTTTCTTTTTCCCCCACCTTCACAACTTTCATTCTTCTGATGTTACAGGCAAACCCCTAATGCTTCCTATAACACAGTAACTGCTGACTTGGAGGTATGAAGGGAGCATTTTTAAAATATAAACATTTTTGAATAATAAAACCTGAAAAAATCTGAAGAATGTACAGAGATGTAAAGCAAAGGTTTATCTGACTTAGGCCTGTGCAGTTAGATTCTGTGTCTCAAAATTTTTCCCTAACAAAGGTTAAGCAATTGCACACAGTTCAAGTGCTGTGCAGCTGAGTTACCTCTGAAGTAAGAATTTCTCTGCATTGGAAGTCTGAAAAATGGCAGTATTTGGTGGAAACAGTTTTCACCTTGCATTCTCATCCCAGTATTTGCCACCAGAAAAGGGGAAGTGGGATGGCTACCTGTGCATTCATAGGTAGGCAGAGTACAAAGGTGTTCATTGTGTACATTGGTTCAGAGCTCAAAAAAACCCCTCAGGTAAGTCTCATCATTTAGGAATGGATTACTGCATTATTTTAGACACTAACTGTGATGCAGGGAAAATATTCCTACCGCTGCTGAATATCTTCCAAAACTCTTGAGTGTAGAGCCCTATGGATTCCCTTGTTCCCCATTTGCTAAATTTACACTACCCTGCACCATTTGCACTAAACTTGCATTTTTCTAGAAAAATCTTGCTCAAAATGCTGTTTTAGTAAGGAACATCATTATCTCAATTGGGTTTATGTGGTAAAGTTAAAGTGGTTTTTTAGGGGGGAGGGCAAAGAGGCGGCAGGGTTGGCCTCTGTGAGAGGTCAGGGCTGATCAAACCCAGCTGGTTCCAGCCAACTCTAAAGGGGACCCACCTGAGGACACAGAACTGAGCTTGGAAAATAGGATGTAAAGGTACTTTTCTGAAGCTTATAAATGTTTGTTCCTTTTTTGTATTGGTTTGCGACCTACCCATATCAGGAACTAAATATGTATGGTAACTTGCAATAATGTAATTTCTCCAAGTACTGTTTGTTTAGCCCATGATAGTTGTTGTTAAGCGATTTTTCCTGTCTTTGTAAAGCTCTGAGCTTTCTTGCTCCTGTTCCTATTTTCTAACTCCTGTCTCACAAAAGAAATAAATTGACTGACCAAATGCAGCTTTGAAATTTGCTTTAGTTGTGATTGAGGCCAGTACAATTCTTGGTCCTACTGGGCAGGAGTAGAGGTGTGTTTTTCATCATTCATCTTTGCAGAGTAGCAACTCAGCAACAATTAACCTAATAGCACAGTATGCTTCCTCTAACTTGCTTTAGAATAATATTCAGAGTTACCCTGAAGTAACAAAAAAACATATCCTAGAAATGAAAAGCTACTCCCCATCTGTGAGAGAATCAACACACATAAGGAAAAACATCCAAAAGACTGTACATTTTTAGTAGTAGTGAATAATAACTCATTTCCAATTAACTTGGAAATTATTTCAAAATGAAGCCACAGACCAAGCCTTTGTGATGACCGGCAGAGCTGCTGTTGTGACTAGCTGACACACAACCTATATTAGCCACTTCATCCAGGTTTGGATTTACAACAGAGATGATGATTTACTTTATAACACACTTTTTCTTTGACTCACGATGCTGTCCCTCTACCAGTTGTTTTGTTATACTTCCCTAAGGTGACCTTGCTCTGGATTTTATTACTTGAAAGAACATTAATTAGAAAAGGTTAACAAAGGGCAGATGAATTTAGTTAATTAGTTCACTGAATAGTTGGAACACTTGTACTTGCTGGAGAGTTTAGTATTGCTAGAGATATTCATGCAGCATTTGCACAATGACTGCTTCTCTGAACTTTATTGAATAAACTTTTCTCTAAAGCAAACCTGAGCATGGAAAATGTCAGTGCTCAGCTATTAACTTTGGACAGTCTTAGTATACTGCCTTTCTGTGCAGTCATGAAATATGAATGCAAGGTAGAGAGGTGAGCCCCCAAATAGAAAGAAGCATGGACCATCCTGATGCTTCCTCACCCCATAAAAACTTATGGTCAACAATGTGCGATTGTTTTCTGTGCTTTTGAGAACTGGAAGTTGCTTAGATGCTGAAGTTTGTGGCTTTCTAGATGTAATGTTTTTCTTCTTCTGGATTCTGTGATGATCAGGGAATTTTATCTACCATCCAGAACTTTCAGGACAAACTAAAGAAACTCTAGTTGCTTAGCAATTTCAACTCATTTGTCAGTGTTCACTATCTTGCTATGACAAGTTTTGTCTGAGATGCCAAATTGAGTCTGATCTTATCTGAAAACAAATTATCTTCTTCTTCTCTCCTACCTGCCTCAAAACACAGTTGGTTCAGCCTTGGTTTATCCATTTCTATGCTCCTTTTTAATGTTTGGCATTGGCAAATATATTAATATAGTTTAATTTTTGCATGGAGTACTGCATTCTATTTTCTACAGTAATTTCATAATTGGTTTCCTCTGGCTGAGTTAATTGAGAGCTATTAAGCATATAAAGCATGACAAAACTAGAAACTGTCCAAAACAATACTGCTGGATGGTTGTATTCCCTGTTGCTAGTAACTTTTTTTCCCCCCATGAAAAAAAGAATGAAGGAAAGTCTTTAGCTTTTTCTGTTTTCCAAAGAGTTCATAATGATGGGGATTTTAATATTGGAATGCATTTTCTCTTTAAGGCTTTTTTGTTTACTATATTCATGACACCAGATGCTGTTCAGAAAATAGCTCAGAGACAAGAGAGAATGTTTCATTCATTGTCTAGTCTTGACAGCTAAATGGTGTTACCTGATCCCTTCGTGAAGACAATCACTTCCAATCTGGGTTGGATTTTGTAGGGACTCTGTGCATACTTATTTATTGCATTCTTAAGATAAAATACTTGAGCACTCTGAATAGTAAGGACTCTTCTCCAAAGAGAGAACCTTTGCTATGTGACTGAACTTCCTCAAAGTGGCTGTAACAGAATGAATATGCTATTCTAGAAAGGGAAAGACTTAGGTCTGACCTTCCTTAGCTTGAGGGGGAAATTGGATAACACATTAATTCAGTGTTTGGGAGGCCCAGGTTCAAAGAGCCTACTTCTATTTCTCTACCTTTAGAGGATCTGTAGGACTGACTGAAGTGTTTGATTTTGGTTTTGATTGGGAGAGAGAAAGTCAGTGTTTGGATACAAGTAAATCAGTTTCAGCACACAGCTGAAATAGCTTTCTTTTTAATTTCTCTCTCCCTGCCCCCTTCTGTTTTAGCTAACATCAGTCACTAATTGACCTTTTGCCCTTACTGGTTGTATGGGACCAGTTGGGAGAATGATGTCCATATAGTTGTAAGCTCTGCCTGTAGAAGAAACATTTGTGGAATGACAATATAACAGTGGTATGACATATGAAAAAAATTGGGAATCTGACACTTGTCTTGTGCCATAGAGAAATGAAGCACTTGATACAGGGTTGTTGAGCCTAAAAGTTAGAAATAGTAATACATCACCTGTTCCTAAAATATTGAAGTTCCTAAGTTCCTACAGAAGTATTTAGGATAGCAAGGAATTGAATTTTTTTCCCCATGGTGGTTAATCCCTTACAGTACTAGATTTGATTCGATTTATTTTTTAATGTTGCTTTTTCCCAGCTGATCATCTGCACTCCATTTCTTTTCATCCCAAAAGCTAAAATTTCACTTCTGTCCTGTAAGGTGGTAAACACTGCTTAAAAAATGTGGTACATACCTCACACTGTCAACACTGATGACAACATAATGATGATGTTAAACATTTGTTTGGGCACAACATTGTTAAGAATTTCACAGGAGAAGGTTAATCTGACTCTAACCCAATCCTGTAAATCAGCATTAGCATCTTGTAAATTCTAACAGCAGTGGTCATATGGCATTTGCATCTGTACCGGGCACCCAAGGGAAAAAGTTTAATCTTGTGATACCTGAAAGACTCTCAATTTGAGTTCGACTTTCTGAAAATTTCCGAAATTCTTTTGAAGTATTGTTTCTGCTGCGGGAGGGTCATACTGCCATGAGTTTCTCACTGGATAAATAAAATTAAGTCTTCTTCAGCCGCAGAAGGCGTGGTGTTAATATTTGGGCCAAAAGCAAAGGATTCCTTCAAAACACTTATTTTAAAAAATAGAAAGTCAAATATTGTGAGTTGGAGAAAAAATAATTGCCTATGCAAAATTGCATTTGGAAATCAAATTATTTGGGAACTTCTTAGTTCTTAAGAAGGATGTGCCTAGTCATTTTCTTTTAAGAAGAAACTTGCCCTTTCTTGGAATTAAAAAAATCCTTCCCGCAGCTTTTCTTCATCAACTAAAACCTCTCTGATTTGACCTCCTATCTTGCCATAAATAACAGAGAAGAGGGTTCAGAGAGTCAGAGAATGACTTTATGAAAGTGCAGTTCTGTTTGATCATCCTATTTTATCAGCCTACCATTACAAACAAAACAATAAAAAAGCCTGTCAGCCTGGCTGTCTCCATAGCTGTCTGCGTGCCTCTCCCAGCAGTGCTGGCTGTCAAGCCCATTATTCTTCCTCCGAGTTGGTTTGACCCACTCTTGTGCACTTTTGCTAGGCTGATAAAGTTTGTGGGATCTTGTCTCTTGGGAAATACGTTTAGAAGAGTAAGTTAATTCTGCTTCTCTCCAGTAAGCATTTCTACCTGACTTCTCCAGGGCCCAGTCTGTCTGAGTAGTCTAAATTGCTTATCCTGTAGGTAATGAGGTTTGCAAGGCCGCAGCTGAAACCTTCCCCTTTCTCTGCTTATCCTGCTTTCTACTGTGAGAGATGAGGTAATATTTTGCTGAAGCCAAAAGGTTGTGAAGTGAAAGAGTGAAAGTTGTTGGTTCTGCATATTGCTGTTTGCGGTTTGCATTCATTCTGGTTTGTTGGGTGCTGCTGAGACCTGGGAGAAGGGCGGGGTTGGAGACCTGACCACAAGGAAGGATGAGAGGGGAGGGGACAGAAGAGCAGGCGGGCGGGAGAGAATGGAAGTTCCTGAGTACCCATCCAATGGGAAAGGGGACAGGGACCGCCCCCGGCCGGGGAAAGGATATAAAATGTAGCCATTTTGTTGGAGGGGGTGTGTGTTCGGCTGTCGGGGGAGAGATGGGTAAGGGGCTCAGCTGAATCGTTGCTAACAAACAGTTTCCTTTCACTTCGAGGACTTTGTCCCCATTTAATTGTATCTAAAAGTTAGTTCATTTCTAACACTACCACTGCACTTTGGTTTGAGAGATGAGTACTTAAGAGCCTAGAAACCAGAGAACAGCTAAATCAAGGCAAGAGTTCTAAAAGACCTATTGTCCTTGATTTAAAAAGTAAAACAAAAAGTCTTTATAGCAGTTCATACAATATGTAGGTTTGCAGAGAGGGGTTTGCAGGTTATGAACACAAGTCCACTGTCCCCAGTCCATCCATGTCGGGAGAGAGAGGGCCTGCTCCATGAGTTCCAGCCACTGAGGTAAGTCGGCTGTGCAGTTGCCCGGAAGGTTCTTCCAGCATTTCTGCAGCATTGGCTCCTTGCAGACTAAAAAAAAAAAAAAAAAAAAGTTTTTCCGGTTTTTTTTTGGCTAGGGGGAAGGGAGCTCTGGAGGCTTGGTTGCTGTGTGGTGTCCTTTGTTCTCTCTTATTCATGTGGTCTGCGGAAGAGGGCTTCGCCATCTTGTGTTTCTCCTCTGGGCCACAGGGGCTCAGCCAGCGGCCGCCATCTTGGGCTTTTTGTTCCTTCGGTGATTCAGCAGTTTTGTATCTAGTGATTATTGCTCTTATATTGGTTGTTGCCATTTTTCTTTAAGTAAACCTATTCTTTCGCATATATCTCTTCCCTTTTTTTTCCCCCTTTCTTTCTCACTTTATTACAAAAATTGACCATTTTGATTTGTGATCTGCTTTTTAAGTGTGTATGATCTGTGTCTGACTAGGTAAGGGAAATCCGTGTTTGGCAATCAGAACTGAAAACTAGGTGAGGCATCAATAAATGGCTCTTACTAAGGATAACTTTTTTCAGTAGAGTCATTCAGACCCCTAAACAAAAATAAATTTCCAATTCACTGAGCTTCAGTGTTTAATTACTTTTTTCATAAACTTTTAAAAAAGTAAATCTTAAAGACATCCCTCTGGAAAAAAAAAAGTTCTGTTTTCATGAGGAGTGACATGTTAATTGCCTGCAGACATCTTGTTGGTCTAATGAGTAAAGTAACCTAATAACTAATTGAAACTCCATTGAAATAAAGTCATTAAGAAAGTAGTATCATATCTAAGTAAATTAACTCCATTTTCTATACTGAATTATCTAGCTGTTGTGCTTTGATCACAGCTGAATTGGATCATTAACTAACTAAAAGTGAAGCCTATTAATAATTGCAAGCTCTTGTATAAAGATCTTTTTCCTCTTTTCATGAGACATTTCAATAAGGGGTCCTGGCTCTTTGAAAGCTTTCTTCTGCAAATGTTTAAGGATATGGGAATGACAGGACTGATGAAACTATTCAGGAACAGAGCCTTTAAACTACAGCTAGTTAGGGAACTGTGCAGCAAAACAAGACTTTTGTTGTGAAATATCTTTTTTATTACTTCCGTTTTAAATGCCTTGCAAAACCATAACTATGTAAAAATAAAACAAAGCAAATCCCCCTGGCTTCTTAACTGTTCTCATGTTTGTTCTGTTGGAAATCGGGGCCTTTAAAGCTTTAGGCAGTCTTTTCAGAAGGAGGTTGTGGTCACCCAGCTGTCCTGTGTCCACTATGTCTCAAGTTCCCTGCCATGGTAATGCAATTGACTTGATCCAAGAGCTGGGGTTCCCTGAACTTCTCAGGTCCCTGTCACAGGACTGATGATTTTGGGTATGTAATAATGGGCCAGGTTTCCAAGATACTCTCTAGGGGACTTGAAATCTCTGTATTTCTAGATCCCCTGTGTGGAAACTGGGAACTCTTACCTTGAAGCTTCAATTGCTGCTTTTTAAGATTTAGGGACAGAGAGGGAGCTGAGGACCTACAAATCTTGTGAGAGAAAAATAAAGGTTTAAAGGAGACTGAGACATCTGTGAATTGCGAATTTCAAACTTACTAATGTCTTCTATTTTATATATTTCATACTTTAAGATTAGTAAAGTTTTTTTT
>VXAZ01008435.1:4048-15125 GCA_013399875.1 Gymnorhina tibicen | reverse complement strand
TTTTGTTTTGTTTTGTGGGTTTTTTTTGTTTGTTTTCAGATATCTAATAATCTATAAGTCAGTAAATCCAGACTTTAAAAATTCAGTCTGGCTTCCTAACTCTTCAGCTTTTAATGGAATACCATGCTTTTCAGGTAATCTCAGGTGGTGATTCTATGTTTGGAGTAAGCTCCTGAGGAGTGAAATGCCCAGAAGTCTGCCTGCTAAGCGGATATCTACCAAGGCCTCGCAAAATTATGCAAGAACAGGTATGTCAGACTCTGTTCTTCTAGTCTACAGGGAGGCATGTCCTTCCCTGGAAGAGTCCTAGTCTGGATTCCTGTCTGAAAATTGTGTGCCTTAACAAGCTGTTTCTCATGAGAGACTGAATCCTTTCAGTGCTCTTAGCATGAAGGATGCAGGACATTAAGAACTTGAGTGGTATCTATTTCAGCTTTGTTATTTTGCCCAGGAAGGACCTACCTACTGGGTTTAAAGTCCTGGAGTCCTTCTGTTGTGCGTTAAAATAGATGAGTTTTTGCATGGCCTAATTATTATTTGGTCAGAGAACATGGTTCTGTATTTAAGGTTACAGGCATTTCCATTTCATAATTTTTCAAATTTCAGTCAAAACTTTTAAAACTGAAGTCACATATTTTTAATCAACGGGTCAGTTCATACCCTCCTAAGGTACAGGAAAAGAAAGACTCTAAGAAATGAGGGAAGAGAATCCTGATGGGAGCCTTCTAACAGCACCATGTCGCAGTCTCCCTCTTCATGAAATGTGTAACTTCAGGGTGCCTACACCTGAAGCTACCCTTGCAAAGATAAATGCACGTCTAAGATGATCTGCAAGAATGTGGAAGCCTTAATTAAAAGCTTCTTTTGCTCAAAAGCCTTGCGAATTTCCCACATTTCACCTTCTCCTCCCTGTTAGCATAACTTCTGTGGTAAACCAAAGTGTTAATTAATCTTCCAGCTTGTCTGTCTAAAAATTTGCTTGCTATCTGCTCTCCCTCCAAATTTTAAGTAAGCACCTTGCCTATTTACAGGCAGTTGATACTGCAATATGGTGACAATTCTCTTTCTGCATTTAATGACGGACAATGAATGGATTTGGAAAATACATTCTGATCCTGTAGCACTAAAACTAATGCCAAAATAGTGAACTACATGAAACAAGGTATTATTGAATGTGTGGTACTGAAGGATAAGACACAAATTGAATCTTTGTGTAAAGTGAAAACATCCATTAATGACATACTTAGCTGCAGTCTATTCTCAAAATGAGTCAAGACCAGCAACTAAGTGGTAGGTGAGATTTGTGCTGGCCCACTGCCCAGAGGTGGATTCTGATTTAATTGTTTGTGTTGCTTAATTGATAGGTCAACAAATGAGGGGCCGGTTCCATTATAAATGCTGTCAAAATGCCAGAAACAGATGACTTGACAATGAGGTATGGGAAAAATTAAGGAAATCCCTTGAAATAAGCACTTGTCCTGTGTAATTCCTTCCTTGTGAAAAAATACCTCTGCATGTTTTGTTTGGGTTTCTTTTTTCTCTTCTTTTGGATTGCTTTGAAGTGTTCCTTTAAGATATATGAATCTACATTATGACCTCTGTGAAAATTGCTGGTTTTAAATAGAGCTTTTATAAAGTAGGTAAGCAGTTAGGATTTAACATACGTCAGAAATAATCCACACTTAGCAGAAAAAAAAAGCAATTTAATAAGAAAACACTCTCGTATGACCAGTAAGACTTCTTTAGTATAAAACACTTTACAAGAACAAACTACAACTTAAACTGGCACATATTTCTTCCATAACTCCAAAATAATTTCCCAAGGCAGCAATTTATGTTCATTGTTTAAAATGCAGCATGAATGATTATGAGGTGACAAAGACTAACGAGACTTCATTGTTACTCAATTGGGACTTATAAGATTATGCATTATGTGAAAGACTATTTAAAAGAAATTTTATTCAAGAAAATTGCAAAGAAATCAACATGGTAAAGCTCATTAATTTTAAATCTGAATTAGCTATTAATTCACATGGTTCTGCTTTCAAAGTTGTGAGAACAAAATATTGTTATCTTGTTAATAAAACTGTTGGAATGATAAAATACAAAGCTGAATTTTTTTTGGCAGGAAATAATTATTTTTACTTCTATTTACTGCTGAGTAGCAGTTTCCACAGCAGAGAAACTTACTATGATTACAGGCACTTATTTTGTGCCTGCCATTTTTTCTTAAAAGTATTGCACGATTCTGGAAGCCCACAAAATACTTCTTCTGTCCGTAAATACTCTATGTGGTTATATTTCTGTGTTTATACTTGTCTCAGTTTAAGAATTACAATTTTACTAATGGTATGTAGAAACTTGAACAGTTAGCATTTGAAAAGGTTTTTTCAGATGTTTCCCATAGATTTTTTTCTTCTAAGCTTCCTACTTTTTAACAACTTCCTTAGCAATCTCTTTCTTTTTTTTGTAATAGATTTATTTCCCCTAAAATTTTGCTATATTGTTATTGGGCTTCTCATAAGTGCAAAGTTGTCAACACAAATTAAAAAAATAAGTTAATTTTTCTCCAGGTAGTTGTNCTAAAGCATAGAGAGTTTTGCCTTACTTAGTCATCTAATTCTATGAAATTGTTTTAATTTACTTTTGCAATCAAATCCAAAGGGAAATTCTTTCGCTATGTGATGTTCCATCAGAAAAAGTGCAAAAAATAGATTTTTTTTTTTTCTTCTAATAACTGTAGGGATGATTTTGGTAGAGAGTATTATTTCTGATAAAAACTAGTGGATGCAAAAGGAAGTTATCCCTTAATAGCTGTTTTACCTGAAGCTGTTTTCAGACCTGGTAGTTTGAAAGATAAACCTCAGTTGAAGTAGGAATAAATATTGGTCAAGAGAAAATGAAGGGGAGGAAAAAGGAATTGTT
Organism: Gymnorhina tibicen; assembly: GCA_013399875.1. NCBI lineage: Eukaryota > Metazoa > Chordata > Aves > Passeriformes > Artamidae > Gymnorhina > Gymnorhina tibicen. Next base: position 12,200 of record VXAZ01008435.1, on the reverse strand, counting down.
GCACTGAAAATATTACTGGCAAAAGGGAAGGCACTGTGTTTCTCTGGTGTTTGTCTGGGTCAGACATCACAAGTGATGTGATATCCTCACATGAGGATGAGAATGCTGATCTTTCAAGGAGTAGCAACAGTTATTTGAAACAGTTTGAAAGAAGTTTTGAAATAAGTGTTTGTTTTTTAAATATCAATGGCATTTTAAGAATGGCAAAAATGTGGTGTGGAAGTCTTTCATATGAATAATCTCAGTAACACAGATGTGAGTTAAAACCTCATCAAAATCACACCTGCAAAAATGCTGGTGTTGAAAGAGTGGCTACCAGGATTGGGAAAGAAAAAAGTTGCATTCAATGAAACATTTTCTTCAAATAAAATTTTGAACAAAACCCCTAAAGATGGGAGATAAAAAGAGGAATTTCAGCACTACAGAATGTTCTGTTCTTTCTATGTCAAGTTACCGGAACAAGACATTTTGGCTTTATTCTAACTGTTACTAATTTTAAATGGTACCATTTTCCCTATTTGTGTTGTGAAATGACTATCCTGAGAAGACTACTTAGAGGATATTTTGAATCTTTAAAGTCCTTTTCAGTTTGGAAAGTCACTTTCTGCGTCCCAGTCCTTTGCGAAACAGTTTTTTGTCCCTATGCAGTGCTAATCATGTCTTTAACTAGAAAATATGTAGCCTAAATTTCTCAACAGAAGAAGCAATTCTAGAACATAATTTGGAAAAAATTGTGTATAAATACAGATCTAAGAAAAACAGTCTTCAAAGCTTTTGGTGTATCTGAACAGCTCTTGAAGTGCACTTGAAATCTTCTCTTCTGGCAATTTGCAATCACTCAGTATACTACGTTTGTTGCATAAGGCAGTTTTAAACTCAAATAGCATTGAGTGAGGGGGAAAATGGTAATGTGTGTTCTGCATTTAAAAATAGCCTGTATTGGTCAGATCTGAATGTTGTCTGGAAACAGAATTATTTAGCTCCAACAAAGACTGCCATAGCCAGTAGTGCTCAGATGTACTGTGCTCTGGTTAGCTCAGTTTTAGAGTTCTGCATTATGTCAGTGCAAAAGGTAGCACATAAAACTTAATGAAAAGACACAAAATCCAGGGCTGTAGACACATATTGGTAAGCTATCTCCTACACTTTCTTAATTATATCGATTGGAGGACTTTTCACTGGTTTCTGCAGTTAAGATGATAAAAGCTATAGACAGCATCAGGTGCTGTAGACAATTAAGTGTACCACTAATTACTTAGAAGAAAATAACTTCCACTCTACAGGAATCTTATCTCTTCTTTCTTATCTCTTTTTTGTTGTTTTTGCTTTGTTTTCTTCCGGTCCTTTAATAAAAAGAGATCTGTTTTGAGATACATCACTCCTAGAAGTTACCTCATTGTCACTGGATGTTGGAATATTTTCGTAAATCCATAGTATTTACAATTATCTTTGTTATTCTCATGAATTGTCTCTGAATTAGTTATGACCAAAGGCAGGGGAATCTTGTTTGACAGAGATACTCTCTTAGTGCTCTGCCTTGGTAGGTAGGTTTGAAATAGGATAACCCAGTTCCTGGTAATAATAAATAAATAATAATAGTAAATAATAATAATTATGAAGCTTGGTGAGAAAAAGCCCCAGCTGCCTGATTTGACTTGGGGCTCCCAATATATTGAGTAATTTCACTCTCCTGTTGTCTTGGAAGTTGAGTCATAGCAGCAATCTTGCAAAGAGGAGAAGAAATCACTGTGTAAGATTACTGAGTTTTGTAGGGTTGGTTTTTAATCTCTTCTGGAATCTGTTATCCCAGAGGCACTACCGCTGCTGCTGGGCTCAGATTTGGCCAGCAGGGGGTCCATCTTGGTGCCGTCTGGCATTTGTTCCATGAGATACAGAGGTAGCTTCTGTCAGCTTCCAGAGAAATCATCCCTGTAACCCCATTACTGAAACCTTGCCACACAAACCCAATACAGTGTCAAAGAAGTGTCTGAGGAAGCAGAGACTCATGTCTCTTGTTTTTAAGTAGAGCATATTAGTTGAGAATTGTGGATGGTTTCAGTAAGAAAATTACATCTTTTTTGGTCAATCTTTATATGTGCAGCAAATAATTCATTTTTGATGCCAAAAAGGAGCAGATGTATAAAACAAGAGATAGTATAACTTGTTAGAATAGCAGTTGGCTGTAGGCAGGGAGTCCTGAGTTTCAGATATTGTTTTAAGAAGCTTGTATTCTATTCAGTTATTGTTTAATGTAAAATGCATGACTAAAAGCCTTTAAAAATGGAAATGTTAGTGATGTGTGTTCAGCTTCCCTCAAGAGTTTTGGGTTTTAACTTGACAATTAACCTTTCAGTGAACGTGGTTTGGCTTTAAAAACAAAACATAGGACAAGGAAGGAAGTGGTATTACTTTATCTCTCACCTCCCAGATTTAGTAATCTGTACAGAATGGAAAATCTGCAGATGAAATTAAATTTATGCTGTACAAAGCAGGTGAAATAAGTATGCAAATGAGAGAAGGGAAGGTAATAGGTATGGAATCCACCTTTCACATTTGATGTCAGTGCCAGCAGAAAGCAGGAGCCCCGTTGTCTATTTCATGGGTATGCTGGAACAGTGGGAAGTCACCAGTTGCTATTCTGCTGTATTGTGGACACTGTGGTCCTGGTCACGCAACTGTAAGAAAGTCTCTTGTCTCATTCCTTAGCCTTTTCCAGTTTCTCTTAAGTAACTTTCTATGTCTGACTGTGGAATGAAATCAGACATCATTTTCCTGGCATGCAAGGATTGTGGGAACTCTCTGATACATTCCTCCAAATGCTGTACTCATCTACTTCTTACGTGGGATGCTTGTCATGTTTAAAGGCACCACTTGATCTCTTCAGGGATTGGGAAGGGAATTTTGCTGAAATGAGGGCATTTGTCTAACATCACTTTTGTTTTTATAACTTTAGTGTATGCATACAATACATTTGTCCTTTCAGAGAACGTGTCTAAAAATGATACAGTTTTGCTGTCACGTTTTCATCTGAGTTTCAGAGATTTCAGCACTACCTTCTATTCAGCAAAGGGGAAGGGGGTCTATGCCTGCTTATGTGGTATTTTTTTAAAGCTTGTTTCTAAAGAAATGTTGTTAGAATAAAAAAAATATAGGTCAAGAAGAAAAAAAAGTTACAGTACTTGTTAAAATAATTATGGGAGTAAAATCTACAAGAAAGCAATCTTGTAAACAGTGGTTCTAATATTGGAGCACAGAACTATAAAACTTTGTTCCACGAGAGATTGCTGTAAAAGGTAATGCATCCATCAGGTGTCTGGGGAAGGGTGGAAATATATGCATGTCTTTGTCAGAGTGCTTGGAGTATTTCGACTAAGTAAAGGTGAAACCAAGAAAAAAGAAGACATTAAATGAATTAGTTTGTTACTATTGCTAGTAGCCAGTTAACTGCAGTTTTATCAGAGATTTTATAAAAATTATTCTTTATTCAGGTGACTGTGTAAATATTTAATTCTTACCAGTGTGCATATATACATATGTATGTATATATGTATGTATGTTTCCTAAATGCTCACTGGTAATTTTCCACACCAACTGTGATGATGGTATTTCAGTACTTCCATGAGATAGGAAACTGTCAGATTACTTGAAAAACACGGACTCTTAGAAAGTATAGTATGAGTGGCACCATTTTCTATGTAGATATTGTCCTTCTAATGCTGCTTCAGCTGTTAACTCCACAGATATGCTGTGTTTAAAATCTGTGGCTAAGTTGGGTGTGTGTTTTAAGTGAAACCTTTTCCAGTAGGGAAATTGCAGTACTTACTGTGGTGCCTGTGCAACTGCTTTGTAAATACATTTTCAGATAAAATCACCCATTAAACTCTTAACAAAAATGTGTTGTTTTCCATTGGGAAAGGCCCTTGGGAACATTTAGGCTGAACAGTTTCACATAATTTCATGGTTTTCCCCTTTATGGGGAACTGATATCTGTTAATAGCATATATTTGTGTAAGTACTTAATTGTTGAGTTCTTTTAGCTGTCACTAAGGAATCTGAAAATGGTGATTGAGTTCCATGTTTTAAGTACTATACTAATTAAAAATTTCTAAGAAAAGAATGTGTTCATAAACACTTCGGCTTTAGGAAAAAAAAATTAAATGAAAACAAGTGAATGATTATATGATGTAATGAACTTATGATTTTCCTATTCTGATGATATAAAACATTGTAAGAGTAGTTTTGTGATACTTCAGTAACCTTTAGGTATTCTAATGTCTTTTACACATTTCACTATGTGTGCAAGACTAATTAACATTATTATCCATGTCATAATTTCAAATTAGACACATCATTATGTTTAGTTATTACAGGAATACTTTTTAATCTCTGATGGATATTAAACATTAGTTTATGAAACTGCAATCACAGTTGTTTGGCATATTAGTAGCATTTTGTTTTAATAGCATTGATTGTAATGAACTCATTAGGGATTCGTGTAGAACTAACATTTATTTCCATAAAGCATTTCACAGTAATTGAACATTAGTTCAGTTATGAATGCTGGATTGCTGCCAGAGTCTTTCTTTCTTTCTATTTTTCTTCTCCTTGCTGTGGATTTTGTAAACCTATCTTTCTGCTTCATTGCCAGTTAGATCATTAAATCTAAGGCTGGATTCTTAGCTAGCATAAATTTGACCTCAATGGAAGTATCCTGATTAACACTGATTGATGAGCTGGATGTTAGTTTTTGCTGTATTTTAGTAAAACATGGACTTGTTAATCCAAGAGTCTTTTGTGACTAAGGTGGCTTTTTATATTATTTTTGTAGTCATGCAGTTGAAGCATTGTTCTACATACAAATCAGAAAAAGAAAACTAAAATGTGTTTATGAACTGTCTAGGAGATGTGTTTCAGCTTATATTTGATTTTACTGAAAATATCCTAAGTAAGAGGATCTGAAGCCATTCCTAGGACTGCTTTCACACTTAAATCTCCTTTCATGATGGGAATTATTTCAGTAATAACATTACTGTTCTACAGTAATTTATTAAACAGTTACTGAAACCTCTTTTGTCCCTTTGCCTAGAAGAAAAATGGGTTATTCAGAAAACAAGTATATATAAATAGAGTCTAACTTTGATTCAACAGTAATATGGAAATTATAGTCCAAGTTTGAAGTGCAAGGAGGAACCTATACATTGTTGTCGGACAAATTTTTCACATGCTGCACAGGATATTTATGACATCAGATAATATCTCTTGCAAATAGCTTTCAGGGTACCTCAAACATTTTCAAGAATGTTTTATGCATTTGTGATAAAGGCACACATTGAAAAATGGATGCCATTTTAATAACACTAATTATTTTCCATGTAAATTATCTTTTTGCATCTATTTCACACAGAAAATGGATAGTTGATTGTTATATAGAGGTCATTAAAAAGGATGGTTTTGTTCTATCAAAGCAGTTATTCAGAGTTTGTTTGGTGTTTTTGAAAAAAGAATCCTCATGCCTCAAATATAAAGTTAAATACAGCTTTCACGATGGATTCTACAATAACAATTTCTGTAAAAATTAAATATCTATTTCACATTTCTGAAAATGAAAGAAAAAACAGAGGGGGAGATGAAAGCATTGGATATCTGCATAAACTATGAAAATGCTCCAGCAATGAAATTAAAAGATAGGAAATCAATGTAATAGACTGTGACAGGAGCAAAGACTTGCAATTTACCACATGTAGTAAATTTCAAATATTTTCAGTTTTTGAAATAAGTATTTAGCAAACATTAAGTCACTAGAATGAAACTTGATGAATTGCAGGTTTGCACTGTCTGAATAAAACCAACTTCCATGGTACATCTGCCACAAAATAAAAGGAATATTAGATGTTACTTAAAATATTCCCTAAGTCTATCTTGAAAACATCACAAAAAACGTGAACTAACCAGTTGTGATAGATTCTCCAGGTGAACCAGGGAAAGCCTTGGTTTAAAACTGGAAGGTCTGAAGTTTCCCAATTACGGAACAGCAGAAAGCTTAGCTTGGTCTTGGGTTTGAGTTAGATGCCTTTCACCTCATACAGCATTTACTTGAAAAATAGCAACATTAAACACTTTGTATTGTTGTTGGGTTTTTTTTCCCTTCTCTTAAGCTAATGAGAGATTTGAACAGTTGGATTAATGAAATCTTGGGCTAAAAAAAGTTGCAATCTTTTAATTCCGTGGCTTCCTAAAAATCTGGAGGTTTGGTTACCCTGTCCTTCAGTAAAGGGAGTAATAAAATGATGATAATTTTTAATCAAAAAGGGAAAAAACCCAAATTTCTCTTCAAAATGCAGTTGTGATTTGAGCCCTGAGGAGGTTTGGTGGTTTTATGGGGTTTTTTTCTGGATTTTCTTTTTTGTTTCCTCCTTCCCCCTATAAATAACCGTAAAAATCTAGTCAAATACTGTAAATAACTGTAAATATTTAGTCAAATAAGAGAAATACTAATGGAGGTAAAATTTGGACAAGTCAATAGACTTTAATGATCACTGGTGTAATAGAGTAATTACTGAAATCTTGAAACTGGTAAAACTGGTGTAATAGAGTAATTACTGAAATCTTGAAACGGCCAGCAAGAAAAGGCGTTTACCAGTACTGAAGAGTTCTTTGACTGATTGAACTAAAAGAAAATCATACATGGAGGTTAGAAAATAAAAGTTTATTGCCTCAAGTTAAATTTCCAAAACCAAAATCCATGTGAAAAGCTAATTTGTTAATAGTAGTGCCTCTATCTCTTTGCTAAGGTTGTGGAGTTTATAGTCTTGGAAATTCTTTCTTTCCTTTCATTGCTACCATGTGATTGTTTGTCTGCACATTTGTTAGTACTTCAATTTGGGGTAACTGATTTTTGAAGCATTATCTCCTGGCAGGTGTTGATTTACACCAATCATATAAACTAGAAGATGGTTTTTGGAGAGTGTCAAACTGGTAGATCACCTACTGTACTTCCTAATGGAACTGTGAGAGTCCAAACTCACCAAACCATTGAACAGCCTTGAACTATGTGTTTGGGATGCTCAGTCCAGAGGACACGTAGTCTAAAGTGTAACTCTGAAACTTTCAAAGCAGGGTTGGCAATTCAGAACGCTCAGAACTATCTCCTTTGATCTACTTTGATCTCCCGATCTCCTGTTCTGCTGAATTGCTAATGTCAGGTCAACCTTTGTTAATAAAAAGGTTGAAAGGAGAATGGCAAAAGTGATTAATACTATTGGAGCAAAAAGCTTGTGGAGCTCTTTATTAAGATTGAATAATAGAACTCTACTGAGTACTAATGGAGGGAGAAATCACAAATAACTGAACAATTGCCTTAGCAAGAAGAAGGAGAAAATCTTTTCAGGCAAATAAGAGAAAAGGTCTTGATTATGATCTGGTTATTAAAATTGTTAGAGTGATAAAATTATTAGTGTGTTAGTTTGCCTGAATTAGGGAGCAAACAAGACCATACACCAAGTAACTACTATGGATTTTATTTAAGAGTAAATGAGATAAAGAGATAGAAATGTAGTTCTGGGAGAGAGACACAGTGACAGAGACAAATTAAGGAGAAAACTTCACCACTCTGTGGCTCCCAAAGGCATCCCGTGGACGCTCTCCATCGGATCTTCTTGGTGCTGAGGGCCCCCCACAAACGTGGAGTTCAGGGGATTGATATTGACTGGGGCCGGGTACCTGCGAAGGCCTGGGTACCCGCCCTGGCGGGGGCAAGTTTGACACAGCGTCTTGCAACAGCCCGTGGCTCTGCTGCATCCCTTTGCACGACGGGCAGCGCTCTGCTGCAAGGCCTCAGCACTGAGTCTGGGGAGCGCCTCGGGGGTCTTTGACGGATGATGACACCTGCTCAGCTGCCCCTCATGGGAGTGTCGCATGGACGGGGCCTTCCCGGGCTGGGGGGATTTTCAGCGCAGCCAGTTTGGGTGCGGGAGGATGGGCGTTGGCTGCCTGTGACCAGAGGTTACGCGCCAGCCCCAAATCTCTCCTCCCCGCCTTCTTGGTTGCGGGGGAGCGTGCGCAAGCGTGGCCTCGGCAGATGAGCCTGCGGGCCGTGGCCTCCCCCAGGCCGAGCCTGGCCCAAGCTGATTTTGAGGAGAGCTGCTGAGTTTGG
>VXAZ01008432.1:0-24301 GCA_013399875.1 Gymnorhina tibicen | reverse complement strand
TATTGATCAACCCCTTTCTCAATATTGTACAAAAACCTTCTGACATAATAAAATGAGATCCTTTCTGAAGGCTGGTTTCCAGTTTTGTGATTTGATGGAAATATCAAGTAAAGTCAAATTTGTCAGAAAAATTATGTCATATTAATGCCACAGTAAGATAATAGAATTACAATTAGCTCACTATGTGATTCCTTTGTATATGGAATACACTGTATGTTGGGGGTTAGGTTTCTTCAAGGAATTTTTTTCCCATTTGTTGTCATGGAAATGGCAAATGGAAATGGGCAAATAGATTAAGAGAGAATGCCTTGGCATACCGTTGGAACGGTTGGGGGGGGGCAGGAAGCGGTGTGGTTTTGGCAGTTTCTTAGCAGGGGGTAGTTCAGTCTCTGCCCGGCTTGTAGGGGAGATAGTTTTGGTGTTTGGTGCTGGACTTCTCCTGCCCAGGGGGTTTGGCGCTGCTGTGAAGTTTCTCCTGACTGCCTATTGGTGAGGCCACTGCTTACAGTGGACTGTCGGTGGACTGGGACTCTCTCTGCAGCACCCATCCTTGCCAGGAGAGACTCCCACCATCTGTGTGGGTGTTTCCAAGGGAAAAGACCGGGCCCCCACCTTCTCTCTCTCTCTCTGGAGAGAGCACCTCCCAGCTGCTGGTGGGTGGACTGGAACCTCACCAGAGCTGCCATTGCCAGGATACCACACCGGACACGTGCAAGCACGGGAAACCGAAAACCCTTCTCCCCCTCCACCTTCTCTCTCTTCCCAGGGCCACCATTAGCCCCTGGGGAGGCTCAGAGCTTGCATCAGAGCGCCCCCTGAAGCCTCAGGGGAGTCACTGCAGCCCCTCTGCCTAGACATGAGAAAACAGCGCCCCCTGCCAGTTTCGGTTGTAACTACACCAAAGGGGAAATTGCTTGATGGGTGGGAAAAGGCTGTTATTGGGGTTTTTTTCTTCTTTTTTGTTGTTGATGATGTTGTTGTTGTTGTTGTTTATCTGTCTTGTTTTATATATATATTCTAGTAAGGAACTGTTATTCCTTTTCCCATATCTTTGCCTGAAAGCCCCATAATTTCAAAGTTATAATAATTTTGAGGGAGGGGTTATCTTTTCCATTCCAGGAAGGTCCCTGCCTTCCTTGGCAGACACCTGTCTTTTAAACTAGGACACTTTAATATTCAAAAATTATATTGAAAGGCATGGTCTGGAGTGCAGTAATAAACTAGAAGGTCGAGTTTATTTAGGCTCAGTTCAAAATATTTTTTTTTAATTAGGAATACTCCTTTATCCTCAGATACCCATAAATGCTTTTTGAGGAGATACAGATAAATATAATAGGGGTTCAGGTTACTAAAGAAAAATTTCAAACTGAACAAGGATTGAACTAATAACCATGTAATTTCATTATTTTAGGAGATAGCTTCAGCAGTTTATGTAAAGTTTGAGTAGCTGGAATCTAACTGCAATGGATGGGAAAATGAAATGACAATCTATTGGATTGCTGCTGTTACTGAGGGAAGCAGTCTAAGCCATGTTAATGGACAGGAGGGAAAAAGATCTTGGTCAGGGATTGGGGGACATGCGTTAATCATCCTGTGCAGCAGTATATTTTAAGCCATTGTTCTCCTGATACATTCCTGAGATACTTTAGGAAAAAGTTTCCATGCACTTGTTACAAATTCTATCAAATGCAGAGAAAGTTGTAGCCTGATTTCACTTCAGACACACTATAAAGAAGTAGTGACTTTAGTCTGGAGACTCTGTGATCTCTTGAAGTGAAACATGAATAGAAAGAGAGTATTTTCCATAAGGAGTGTTATATGAGAAGAGTTATCAGAAGAAAAAAACACCAAACACGGCAGACTTGCAAGGAAGCAAGGTAATGCATGAGAGCATCAGATTAGCAAGGAACTAAATATTTCAATCTGTTGGCATGTATATTGCCAAGTACCTATGATGCTGACATGTATATTGGGGATTAGTTAAATGTGTACTTTTAATTCATGAGTCAACCCTTGACAGTTGATTATTCTACTTTTGCTCTTGTCCAAAATCCCTCATATTTCTAAATCTTTAATGGGAACGGGGTTCACAGAAAGGAATGCTGTTCTGCTACAATGGTTCTCATCACATCATCTTATCAGCTATTTTATATAATCAAAAGTTATTTTTCATGGGTTTAAAATTTTCTGTGAAGCCTTTCATACTATTATCATAGGCAAGATTCAGGACTAATCAAACTTATCTGGCATGATAATTCCTATGTTCCCATGAAAAATGATATTTTCTGTATTGAGAAATCAATGAGGTTTCCATTCTTAACAATCTCATTTGAAAGCATAGCCTACAGACATTTTTGTCACTATAGTTCCAGTATATGCCTGACTTGACCAAAATAAAAGTCTATCCCACTTCCCAAGTTTAAGCGTTTTCCACAGGATTTTATAGAGTATAAAAGCATTCGTGTTACCTATCCTTTTCCAAAATAAGCATATTCACATGCCAGAATCAGCACTTACACACTTTTTAAACAGCGAATAATTTACTTCTGGGAATGTAAAGATCCTTGTTTATAAATATGCTGTATATAAACCCAGATGTGAAACGTTAACAATATAAATCTGCAATGTAAGGTTACACACAACCATAACCATACCCATCTTTTAAGTGTTCCTATGAGATAGGATAGAAAAATATATCCTTACTATTTATGTTCTAAATTTTTAGTCACTGCTGCTGAAAGTTGGAGTATGGGAGCAGAGTCCCACTGCATTCTCTCCCTCCTACTGATCAGTGGCAATTCTTCCTCTTCCCTGATACAACATGCTGGAGGAAAGCAGGCTAAAGATGGGGCTGGGTGAGGAGATCAGCTACACCAAATTTATTTTTCAGTTGTCCAAGTAGAGGATGAGACTACAGATGAAAATCTAGCTTTATATGAACCACCTACACTCCTGCATTTTATAACTTCAGTTTATGAAATTTTAGCCATAGAATAACTTGGGCATAGAATGATTTGCCATCAACTGCATAGTTGTAGAGAGAACGTCTACTAATCTACATATTGGACTAAGATGATGAACATAATAGAAAATCATGTAATTAGTTCTAGTTTTAAACAAAAGACAATTTCTTTTTTTTCCAAATATTAAAGGGGTGGAGGGCATAAATAGAATCTAATTGTGCCCTTAAGTTCCATGCTATAGCTTACTTGCAATGACACTCTTCAACAAATTAGCTACATCGTTTTTAAGTATTAATTGGACAAAATAATGGAAAATATGAGCTAAAAGGAGGATAATAATCTTTAATTATGACAAAGAGTAAGCAACAATAAATTGAAAAAACCAACCCATAACACAAGATTTAGGCTTATATACATGAGATTTTTAAGTCCTCTCCTTGAACACATTACATGTGATAAATAATATATAAACTATTTAAAGAATTTTGTGGTTACTTAGAGAAGATATTTAGCAAGAAAAAAGTCAGTAGCACTCACTGCCTGGTGTCTCATATTCTTGTTATTCAATGTAATCTTTTTTCATGCGATAATCTTGATCTTATTTCCAGTAACACTGAGATATCTATATTAATTACCAAATATAGAGAGAGTCTGAGTATGGCATCTATTGTACTATTAAGGCATGAGAAAAGAATAACCGGCAATTTCTGAGAAAGGAATCTGTGTTATTAACTCTCAATGTCACAAGTACACCTCAGCAACTGAAAGGCTCAAAAAAGTTCAAATTGTGCCAGTGATTTCTGTGCCAAGGTCCACCCAGAATGTGATAGTGAATCATCAGCGCCTGAAGAAAATATAGAATAAAATCCTAGCCTTGCTGATATCAGGGAGTTTTGCCATTGCCCTGACTGCTGGACCAAACTTCAGAGCTCTCAGAAGAGAATCAGACTCCTTTTCATTCCAAAAAGAAATTGAAAAACTTCCTCTCACTCTAGTCAAATATGAAATTAAAAATCACTAACTCCATTCTGTTTTCTTAATTAGCATTTTAAGTCTATTAATTTCCATGATCTATAATGGAACATTTCCATAAAGAACTTTTCCAGAAAGGGCTTATTTTTTAATCTGATTTATTAGTACTTTAAGAGAATGAGAAATTATCTTGAGAAGGACTTCTGCCAAATCTATTTGTTACCAAAAATGGGTAAAAATAAAACTCCTTAACACCAATGTAGCATTAAGAAGCAGGCATTCTTTATTTGACCGGATGCACAAGGGGATATGTCTTCCAGAATATCGTGCATGCTGAGTACAGAAAAAGCTCCTGTTTATATACTGTATTTTACGTACATATTCATAGGTTTTCCCAGAAGAAACATACATATGATAGTAATTTCCCCAAAGTCATTAGCATATTTTCCCTCCCATTGGCACATGTGTTCTTCTGTCCTGGGGGTCTCTTTGGTGGTCCCTGGTGGTTGACAACCCCAAATTCATACTTGACTGCCTGGTGAACTGGCAAAAAGTTGGCATAACTGGGCTGGTTACTCTCCAGTTCTTCTTGGTCAATGTTTAACATGATCCTACAGAATAAGCATTGTGCAGTTCCATAGGCCAGTGGTTTTTGAAGAATAAGCATTGTATTAACCCACCAGGTGCAAACAATTCTTCGTCTAGCACTATATTTGTAAATTATTTTTAATTTTTGAATTAAAGACTTCGGTAAGCCCAGCCAAGTGGGTATGATGCAATACAATTTCCATGCTCCAATGGCTCTTCTCAGACAAGAACATTAAAACCCTGTCCAGTCATCATATGAAGAAGTCTTTGACTATGCAAATTTTAAGGGGCTAGTACTATCTGGATTGTTCTCCACATATCCTGTTTTATATATAAGAATTTCTGGCAAAATGCCTTGTAGTCAGCTAGGGTATTCCAGTTCAGTTAACTAGACCATTAAAACAAAAGTCATATTGGCTGTAAGCCTTATTTCATACTTACAATTTTGTTATACACCACAGTTGGAGCTGAAATAGCAGATTATCGCCTCTGATGCTGCTACTTACTATTGTCTGTCCTTATATAGATTTTGCCAAGTTAAACTCAGTTTACAGATTCATCAGCCTTTGACTATACTTCTTTCCATGCCTGGACAGACATAAGTACGACCCTTGGCAAAGATGGCATTGTCCAATCACTTCAAGACTCTTAAAACTTGAAGATGCACAACTCCAATATAACTAATTTCATCTAAACCACAAAACTATAATACTGAATAAGTTTGTTATAGTAAGCCATTCAGGAAACCCAATACTCTCATTTGAGACAGGAGAAAAACTTCCTTGATATTAAAATTGCTGTTAGAATTTGTGTGGCTTTTGTTTAATTTATACTAAGAAGTTATTTAAAGAAAGCTAAGGCTATGAATTGGATACTGTTTCATTTATAAATATCCACTTATTTAAATTCTCTTCTAAAAAGAGGTCTTAAAGAAAAAAAACAATTTAAAAATAGTGTAAGTTTGGCTGTAAAAACCAAACATATAATTTAAGTTGAACACAGTGTAAGAAGCAGGCCTTCTTTTTTTTAACTAACAACATATTTACAAGTTCATAAAAAACTATTGGAGTAGATGTTTTGTGCTTGTCACCAGTATTTTATTGTAACTGGCTACTTGCACAGTTTAGAAGAAGAAAAAGAAAACTAAGTTCACTATATATATAATTTGTACTGGCTACTTGACTATATACAGGTGTCCTGGTTCTGGGCAGGACAATTTTTGCAGTAGCCGGGAGGGGGGCATGGCCAGGACCCGGAGGTTATTCTATACCACCTCAAGTTATTGCCAGGGACAGGGGAAAGGGACTCTCTTCCGGGGAGAAGGGGTTCCTTCTGGTCAAGCAAGCATGGTGGATGGAGCAGTGGGCTAATGCTGGTTCCAAGCCAGATAGAGTGGTTGGGTGGCACTGGTCCCAAGCCAGAGGGAGCAATTTGGGGGGTGCCAGTCCCAAGGGAGAGAGCAGTCGCTCTCTTTTTCACACTTTTGTTAGTAATATTGTTGCTGTTACTGTTTGTTTTCTTATCTCATTGCTGTTTCTAGTAAATTGTTCTTATCTCAGCCCGTGATCTTCACCTTTTGTACCTCCAGTTCCCCTCTCCAGCTGCCACAGGGGAAGAGAAGGAGGGGAAGGAGGAGCGAGCACCATTGTGGTTTGGAGAGCCTCAGTGGGAGCACTAAATTAGAGAGTACTATTCCTAAACCATGACAACAAGGCATAATGATCATAACACAGCCTAGTCTCCATAATAATTTGTGCACAAAAAGACACCAGACATTATGTGAACATTACAGTGAAATGACATCACAAGTCCAGTGATGTCAGCATAATACAAAACAAATGTATCTACTGCAAATTACTTCTTTAAAATATAAAAACAACAATAAACCTTTATTCAGTAGTAACTTAACCAGAGTCTGATGCAGAGATTTGTTGTGTACTTATAATTCTTTTAAGGAAAGCAACCTCTGCAGATAAGTTTGCCATGCCCTGCTTCAAATACAACTTCTCTGACTCAGAGACACTGAAGATACTGTCTTTTATTTCAACAATTTCAGCTTTGCAACCACTCTGAATTCTTACATTTAGTTCCTTTTGATGCCAGAGTTCTGGTTTGAAAGACCAGTCTTGGATATTAGTCACTTGAACTGAGAAAGGAGTGAGAGAAGAATGCACCAAGTTTTGTGCAGTGTTTTTTTCAAGCTCAGCATGTCTTTTTGATGACATATCAATAGGTGATGATAGTTTCTGTGCAGCATCATAGTCATTATCTACTGCTTCCACCTTAACTTGCATGGCTTTGGCTTTAATTCGAAGCTTGTGGGGCAAAGCTGAAGAATTTACTTCTGGAACTTTAACTGTTGCATGAACATTTTTATGTTCAACTGGAGAATGAATTGGACCCTTAGGAACCTGCTGTTCATCTTCTCCATCAGATGACTTTCCAACTGCATTATCATCAGTTTCTGAAGTTCTGGGGGAATTACTTGAGGACCTGTTGACTTGTAACAGAGGAGGAGAATGTGAGTACCTGTTAAAGGTAGTTCCCATGTGTGGATATATGGATGCTTTCTGTGAACTTCTGTCATCTCTTGTCTCTAATTCCATGGGCTCCTGTTTTATAATCTGAAACTCATTTTCAGGACTTCTGCAGTTGTTTCGCATACAACTTGATTGAGTATGCTCTAGTGATGATATTTCAGACATATCAGACATAGAGCTTTGAGGAGAATGTTTAATGACAGAAATATAACTGCTACCAACTATAGATGGCTCACGTTCATCCACAAATGAGTTAATATTTGATTTGGGACTTTGATAATCTTGAAAATACACAGCTGTTGCACTACCAAGTTTCTGTATCTCTTGGGCATAGGCTGCAGAAGTAATTAAACCAAACTTCAGTTTCAAAGAAAGCAGCTCTGCCTTCAAAATGGCATTCTCTTCTCCCAGTGCAATTAGTTTGTTCTCTAAGACAAGGTCATTCAATCGTCGCTTTTCACGAGATCTTTTGGCAGCTTCATTATTTTTCCGCCTTTTCTCCCAATACATAGCATCTTTCTTTTCATCTGGAATGAATTCTCGTTTTCTCCTGCAAGCTGAAGATTTGCTTTTTCCACTAGCTTCAGTGAGTAGCATCTCTACATTTGCAGACAATTCTTCAGACACTTCTGCTAAAGTAGATTTAAGTACCATGATTTTGTCCCCATTTGTGTCAACAGGTCCATGTTCCTTTTTAAGGGTCTGCATTTTTCTCAGCTGCATCAGAAACAATTTGTAATAAAGCTACTATGAGCAACAGAGCAAACTATTTCCCCAGTACTTCTCATACCACAACTTCAGTACTTTAAAACTGCACGCATATCTTTCCTTTTGTTTCATATTCTCAAACAGAAGTGTCTAGATTCAATTTTATTGGCAGAGGTGATGAGAATCTTCTAAATAACCTTCAATAAATTGAGAATTTGATTACTGTTTAGGAATTTCTGGGTTTTGGCATTCAAAAGTAACTTTCAATAAAAAGCTTAGACTAGCATTTGATTCATTAAACTTGCTGTAATATAAAGGAAGCTTGACACTGAAACAACTGATATTCTAAGCTTTATGATACCTAGATAGCAGATTTGCTTCCAAAACAAAAATTAATAAAAGAAATTATATCTTTGAATTGTGATCTGAGAAAAATGTCACACAACTTTCCATAATATCACTGACCAACTTAAACCTAGCACTTAACACTGATGAACACCATACATGTTGATGAGCAGCACTGGCAAGTGTCTTGTCATTCCAAATTAAAACATCTCTTCAGAATACAGCTGTGGTGCATGATTTGGCAATGCTATATAGTTGGGTCCTCCACAGACTAAAAATAACAAGCTGATTTAGAGAAGCTAGAGTGCTTTCTATTGTCTTAAAATAACACTGCTATCCATAAAGTTATTAAACATTTAACTAGTGCTTTTGTATCCTGTAAATTTATATATGAAATGCGTGTTGTGTGCATATGTGTATACACACATATTTCAAGTTTAAACATCCCTTTTTGATCAGTCAGATAAACTGAAACTAGTAAACGTACACATGATTCTGGCAAATACAGAAGCAACATGTTTTCTCTTAAATAAGACTGTTTCAGGACAAGAACTGTGTCTTTGTATCTATCCGTATAGTCTCCAGCTCACTTGCAATATATAATTCCACTGGAAAACATCAGTAATTACATGTAAATTAATGAGCTAAAATGATTCCTCTGACTATATTTCAAATTCCAATCTTTCCCCTTATAAATAATTTTTCAATTGCTTTATCACTCTCTCATAAAGTATTACAAACCCAAGATTTAAGAGTACCTTACACTAGTCATTATTAAAGATGTGTTGTTGTTGTTTTTGCTTGATGTTAATAACATTGAGTGCCAATGTAACAGTGTAATAACACTTGACCCTATCAATTACAGATCGTCTTGCTCCCATAGCAATTTTACCATTGGCTTCAATAGAAGCAGGATACAATCTCAGATCCAAATATTAATGAGACTTCCATAGAATTCATACTATTTAAGCAAGAAATTACATATACAGAAATCAGGAAAATTTAATTTATCAATGTCAAAATTGTACATTAAGAATTTGACCCTGGAGACTTGTGTATTCCGATTGAAATGTACTTGAAATGTGTCAGAGTTGTGATCCAGACCTTCAATCTTGCCTCTGTTGTTTGTAATTTAATTGTCACTTCTGCTTTACAATACACAAATAGGCCTCCACACATACATATGTTTCTTCAGAGTAACTGCACATTATTATTTGAATTTATCAAAATACACATTTTCTCCAAGCTCAGTTTTTCAAATCATATTCTGTAATGAGATACCTAATTATTCAATTCTGTTGATCTAACATTTTGATAGCAATTCTACAAAACTATATTAAATCCCATTTCAAGCAGTCAGATGCTTTCAAACAAACTTTGCTTTTGTCAGGCTGTGTCTATAAAAATTTACCTCGGTCCTTAAAAAAAAAAAAAGCAAAAGAATTTCTCATTTTAAAGAACCATGCATTTATCACTGTCTTTTTAATAAACAAAACAAACCACTATGTAGTAAAGTGTTGAAAAACAATAAAAGTTCACATCTCACATCGATATGTCTGCACATATTTCTAGTTGTTGTTTCCATGTTCCACATACGTATTGTTAATTGTTATTGATAGCATTCTGTCAAAAGTTATGTATTTTAAAATTTGTACACATACCAAGGCTGGTATAGAACCTGCTCATAGATATCCAAACATGAACAATAAATTTGTATTCTGTAATTTGAAAAACTGAAGAATATATTTTGTACTTTCTATCTACAAAGCATTTTAAAAACATTTGCTAACTATCTCAAGACTTTTATGAGATATAAAAATAATATGCACATAAAGGGGAGGAAACTAAGTTTAATTTTAGTTGATGGATGCACAGCCTAACTAAACACTGTTTAAACATTTCAGAGCTACTCTACCACTACTGCTTTCCATAGACAAAAAGTATGCCATGAAATTCTGCACCTTTCAAGTCTATAATAATTAAGAAATCCTCTTTAACTGAGGATGTAGCCTCTAAAGTCCAAATCAACATCTACTGAAATCATCCAACATACTCTTTCTTGCCTTATATCTAGCACCTTCAGTGAAATTCTATTCCTGATGAATAAAAACATGGATGCTGACTCCACTGGAATAGCAATATTATCCCTAGATTTGTGGGCAAGAGAGTCTAGGCAGTGGGGAGCAAACGAAGTTCAAACTTTCTGGAAACACTGAGTAACTAGATGTTATGCTATTATAGGTTATCCAAGATCAAAGAAGGAAACAAAATTTACAGTACCAATGTTAACACTAATTACTACTGAATCCATTACAGCAACATGGAGAAATACAGAACTACTGCTCCCGCATTAGGGTTCCCTTTTCTTACAACTTAATAGGCATTTTAAGTGTTTATGGTTCTAGGATCAACATGTAATTAGGTCAGTGGAACACTGATGATGATGCTTCATATAAAATGAAGCATTTTAAATAACATGTTTAATTTCTTTGTCTTATTGAAAGAAAAGCAAATATCAAGAATCATTTATTTCTTATGACACTTCAATCAAATATGAAAAAATGAATAAGCTCATCATGGCACTTGGAATACTATTGCACTTTCATATTACCCAACTCCAAGTTGTATCCAGAAAAGTTGATGTCATATGCAATTTGTATAAAAGACTTTCATTGTAAGGAAAAGTAGTTAAGTTACTGTTTATCCTAATAACTACAAATTAACTCATGAAAGTATAGGGGGTTTTTTCCCAATGGTAAAATATACAAATTGTGAAAGTAAAATTATTATTTGGAGAGATCTAAACACATGTTAAAAATAGCTGTTCTTCAGAAAGGTCAGTCAAGGTCAAAAGGTGCAAATTCAACCTATATTTTCTTCATCTTGCTTAGAAAGTCAGACCTGTCCAATTTGTCCAAAACCAGGAAAACCTTTAAATATTTATATAAAGTAATATATAAATTCCCTGTGCTTCTCTGAGTTTTCATTAATACATATATATCATGCCCTTTTATTTAAATATCACATCACTTGATAGTAGGAAAAACTAGATTGCACTAAGCAATAACTTAATAGTAACAATGTTCTGCAAATAAAATCTGAGAATTCCTAACTTCAAATACTGAAATGCATTACTTCATTTTATTGTTTTCCCCTAATTAAGGGCCACAAAACAAAAATACAAAATCAAATATTAATTATTATGACAAATAGCTTTTTATTATTTAACTCTTTCACATGGGTACAAATGATGTCACAACAAAAAGTCTGAAGTCAATGAAAAGAGACTTCAGAGCCCTGGGAAGAATAATAAAAAGTTTTGGAGCACAGGTAGTGTTTTCCTCAGTCCTCCCAGTAACGAGGAAAGACTTTGGAAGAAACAAGCAAATCCAGGATATCAATACCTGGCTCCAGGACCAGTACCTGCACCAAAACTTTGGGGTTTTAAACCATGGAAGAGCCTTTGAAAGACATGGTATGCTGAGGCCTGACAGGATCCACCTGTCCAAATAGGGAAAACACATCCTTGGGCATAAACTGACAGGGCAGATGGAGAGAGCTTTAAACTAGAATTGATGGGGGAAGGGGATACCAAGAGAATTGCAGTAGGTAAGCCAAGGATTGGCATGGAATTACCTGAATGTGGCAATGCTAGTGGGAACATTTACACTGCTCCAGGGACCACTGAGAGCTCAGGAGCATGTCTGAAATGCTTGTACACCAATGTATTCAGTACAAAAAACAAACAGGAGGAGCTCAAAGTGTTATTCAGCTCCCAGAGCTACCATATCATTGGTATTAGTGAAACTTGGTGGAATGAGTCCCATGATTGGAATGCTGGGATAGAGGGCTACAGGCTGTTGAGGAGGTGTCAAGCAAGTCTGGGAAATTCCTGAAGGATGTGGAAGATATTTTCTTGACACAAATGATCACTGACCAAATGAGGAAAGATGCCCTCCTAGAATTGTTTGTGACTAGAGAAGGACTCATGGGAGATGTCATGGTAGGTAGGGCCACAGTAATCACAAAATATTTGAGTTCAAAATTTTTTGGTGTAATGAGAAAAATGGCCCGCAGAGTTGCTACCCTGGCTTTCAAGAGAGCAAACTTTAAGCTATTCAGAGAGCAACTTAGCAGAGTACCCAGGGAATCTGCTTTTGAGGGCTTAGGGGTCCATGAGTGCTGGTCAGTTTTTAAGTACCTTTTAGAAGCACAGGAGCAGGCAATTCCAGCATATCATAAGTCAAGCAAGTGGGGCAAAAGACTAGCTTGGCTGAACAGGGAACTCCTCGTAGAACTCAAGAAGAAAAAGAAATTGTATGATCTCTGGAAGCATGGTCAGGCTTCGCAGGAAGATCATAGACATGGTTCATATATGCAGGAAGAAGACATGAAAGGCCAAAGCACAACTAGAGTTGAAACTGACCAGTGTTATTTTAGATAACAAGAAGGGCTTTTTAAATGTATGTTAATAACAACAGGAGGTCTAAAGAAAACATTGGATGGATATTTGTTGAAGATGGTCATGTAACAAATAGGAATGAAGAAAAAGTGGAGGCATTCAATGTTTTTTTGCCACAAGCTTTAATAATATTGATAGACCTTGGGCTGCCCAGTCTCCTGAGTCAGAGGACCATGAGTGCAGAAATAGTGATGTGCCACTTGTGGACACTGAAATTGTAAGGGATGAGCTGTATCAGCTGAATGTTCATAAGTCCATGGTGCCTGATGGGATTCATCACAGAGTACTGAAGGAATTAACAAATGTTATGGCAGGACCCCTCTCTTGGGAGTTTGGGGAGGTCCCTGCTGACTGGAAGCTAGACAATGTTATTGGCTAGCTCAGTAGGGTCAGCAGTGAGCCCTGGCAGTCAAGAGGGCAAACCACATCCTGGGGTACATCAAACACACTCAAAAGAGGTGATTATCCCACTATATTTTACATTGATGCGGCCTCCCCTTGAGTACTGTGTGCAGTTCTGGGTCCCTGTCTTGGGTCCCTTGTCTCAAACCAAGACAGTCCCACAATAAAAAAAGACGTGACGGTACTTAAATGCATCCAGAGGAGGGCAACAAAGCTGGTGAAAGGGCTGGAAGGAATGTCCTATGAGGAGTGGCTGAGAGCTCTGGGTTTGTCTAGTTTGGAGAAAAGGAGGTTGAGGGGTGACCTCATTGCTCTCTGCAACTTTCTGAGGGGGAAAAGTGGAGAGGGAGGTGCTGATCTCTTCTCCCTGGTAGCCAGCAACAGGATGTGCAGGAATGGCTCAAAGCTGCACCCAGGGAAGATTAGACTGGACATTAGGAAGCATTTCTTTACTGAGAGAGTGGTCAAACACTGGAACAAGCTTCCTAGAGAGGTGGTCTCTGTGTTTGAGGCATTTGGACAACGCCCTTAATAAGATGCTTTAACTGTAGTCTTACAAATGTCACACATGGACCAGACCTTCAGCTGATCTAAATTTATATAACTCCATTAAAAGGCAGTAGAATTATGTCAGTAAGTCCCAGCTGATGCTCTAAACTTGCATCTTATTATATAAAAGGTTCATAAGTTTAAGTATACAAAATAAGCATTGCCTGTAAAAAATCTTGATCTCTACCACTCACTGCAAACAAATTGGAGAAATAGCAATCTTGAGAGCTCTAATCCTGCAAGATATTCCAGAAGGGAAAACTATGGCACACACAAAGAATCATTTTCTTTATTGAGTCCAAGTGTTTGGTTCTAATCATAAAAGGAGGTCTTACAAGACTGGCATCTATATTTCTAACTGCTGTGAAACCATGTCTATGTAAAAAAATGGTTTATTATTCAAATACTTTGAGGACAGAACTGAAAGCTACCCCAAGATGGGACAACTTACAAAAAAGGGAAAAATATTTTAATGAAGCTTTCTTTCCAACAAAAAATAAATAGATTTATATAATATCTGTGACCAGATTTGGTCTCGGAGTATTCTAACTTGGACATGGATCAATTCAACATGTGAATTAGGAAAAAAAAATCAGGATATTTAACAAGGTCCCAATACTAATCCATTTCAGGTATACCTTTAAGATCAAAAGGTTTTCAGAAACATTGCTTCTAATACATTTTGAATCACATCCAAATATATCCTTGTTTACACAATCTTATTTTTGACAGTCATTACCATCAGTATTAGATAGTTATAAATATCTTGTTTGAAATTCCTCCTAACCAAACACTGTAAAATACTAACACTGAAATGAACTGTCATTTTGTCATAGAATGGGCCACAGGAAGTGGCATGTTTTTTTCCTATTACACATCCTAAGCACATTTATATCTCATAATTGACTGTAATAATCATGACAAGAGTCAGTTAAGCTGAGGAGTCAGATACATTGCTTAACAAGGTATAATAAGACTCAGTTGTACACATTATTGCATGATGTTATAACAGCAGCAAGATTGCTGTCTGGGAAAAGAAACTATTTCATAAACAGTCTCCACAACTATTTGCTAAAATAAGTCCATTTAGAATGAGTTAAAGGTTTATTTTATTTATGCACATTATTTCAAGATAAAGGATTGAAAAAAGCAAGAGTAGTGATATCTTTTCTAGACTGTGCATTCTTTTTATTGCAATAGATAGAATGCACGTATGCTGTACAAGTATCAGCCGAAACATGGAAAATACTATGCCTTCTTAGGATAAGATATGCTGTGAAGAGATCATGTAAGTTCCTATTGTTCATGGGAAGACTGTAAGCTTTTTGACACCTTTCAAATTGGGTCCTTTAAAATAAATAAATTCCAAAAGACATTTGAAGTCTTGAAATCAAATTCAGGAAGCTGGATATTTTGAAAGCTAGTTAACAGCCCTTTAGAGAATGAGTTAAAAATAAAAAATATATAAGAATGGAAAATAAAGGCAGATAATTTTACAAACTTTTAATACTTCAACAGTCAAATAAAGACATCTGCAATGTGAGAACTCATAATGATATATTTGGTAGTGCAAATAATATTAAGGATCTTCAATCGGTAATCCTTGATTTGGTTGGTTTAAATCAGGTCTTTGGACCAAAATTTACTCTAATTTCTTATCTAAGCAACAGTTTAATAGAATAAGGATGGTAAAACTAATACCCATAGTAATATTTTAAACTATGCTCTAGACTGAATTAATTACTGAAAAGAACAAAGATGACTCAAAGTAGGTTACATATGTACTAGTGAACACAATGAAACTGAGTGCAATCATTCAAATTATAAAGGACAAGGAAAAAAAATTTAACAGTTAATCCAAACAGCTTTACTATGGCAAAATTGTACTTGACTCCAACAATCGAGTAGCAGAAAAGCTTGTGCATGTTATCAAAAATATCATCTTTCAAATATATATATATTTTACTGTTACTACCTACAGCAGTTCTACTGAACATACACCATGGTTGTGATACTAAATTTTCACTTTGGAGGGTTAAGTCAACATGGTAATTTTGGCTTTGTCTACTTAGAAGATCTTTTTAGGTACGTGTGCACAAATTGCCTCATATTTAATAAAGACAAGTTATCATCAGCAACTTTCAAGGTAGCCTTCTGTCAAGGACAGAGGACAAGATGAACCCAGAATATGGGACTTCCAGCCACAACTTTTGCCACTGAAATGTCGAAATTACTTGCCAACAACAGAATTGGGCAATGGCCAGTTTTCATTGTGACTTAAGGAGAAATCCTAAATATTCAGATGGGGGTGGGTGTGTGTGTATGATTTCTACTGCCTATATGTGAGCCGTACTCTTCCTACAGTTGGCACCCAACCTGTGGCAGCAGGGCACGGCCAAAATCCCAGGGAGGAAGTGCCCCTGGGCAGCCGGGCGGGTACCGAGAGGGGACGCCTGCCCTCAGGGAGAGCCTCGGGCAGGAAGCTCGGGCCTCTCTCTGTCTGATTCGCCGTAACTAAAAGCGGCAGTCAGACATGACATCCCCCCTGCCGCTGGGTGAATGGGTGGGCGGGTCGCGGCGGCGAGGAGCCCCACTCTGTAACCGATGGTGCATGGCGCCCGGTTCGCTCTGTTTACAGCGAGAACATCCGCACTATCACTCCTCCTGACCTCTCAAGCCTCTGCCACCGTGCCTGCCCCAGGCCCAGAACGGCGGGTCACAGCAATGCCCTCAGCCCTCGCCTGCTGCCGCGCAAACGTTCGAAAGGTCCCAACCTGCCGCCATCCCCAGCAGAAGGACATAGCAACCTCCACGCCCTGTGTTGTGCAAGTCTTCGGAGCGGTGGGAGCCTCCGGGACGCGGGATCGGGACACCCCCTCCCCCCGTATTGGCAGTGCTGCGATACTTCCCCCGTGACCCACAACGCCCACATTCCAGTTGTGATCACGCACCAACTAACCCAAGATTAGTGCTACCGAGAACGCCATAACTGACCTACTTCTGCTTTTGTTGTGTGCCACACTAAAATGCCTGATTTCGTGGGACTAGGGTACTCCTCTGCCCCCTGGGCCTAGCCTTACTTCTTCACACGAGTCCACTGCAGCTGTCAGGACACAGGCAGGCCATCTCGCTTCTTCAGCGCCATTGACATTTTCTTAAATTCATTCCTCTCCTAAATTACATGTTCCCCTCTTTTAAAAGGGTGACAAGTAAAATTCAGTACCAAATACATTATTTAGTGTATAGGTAAAATGCATTCCTAAAAATGCAGCCTTATCAAAAAGGCTCTTAAAAGCATGAAGTTAAAAATCCAAGCAAATGGCCTTGAACGTCTATATGCACAGCTCTGGAGAAAAGACCAGGAATAGCACATGAAGCAACAGTTGCTAAAATGTGATAGGGCTAAATATAGATTAACACAAATTTCATTTTAAGGTATACAACACATAGTCAGCAAGCATGAGTTACCTCCCCACTTACCTAGTTGTCTACTTTCCTTATTAAATGTACTTAACAAAATCTGTTAGTTACATTTTTAAGTGGGATTGTCCCAGTTTCTTTGTAGCAAGATGATAAAATTGCATAATTAGGTCCCTCTTCCTAGCCTGACTGGCAGCAAATTCTGTGGTTACATAATGCAACATTTCCAGGAAATATTATGTGATCGGTCCCTCAGTCTGAAAAACAGCGACAAAAGTGACGAAAAAGGCTTAAGCAAACACAGTCTAGCAAAACACGGGAGCTGTGGGGCAGACTACTAACATTAATTCAGTTTGCCCACAAACACCGTGTGAAAGTGGGATCTCTCCGGCAGCCTCTGACAATCCATCGGCACAAAATTCTGATTTTTCTCGTTAACGCATAAAAGGGTTGTAATTAATGACCTTAATTCTGCACCGAAATTACTATGGCCTTTCATACTCACGCACACGTAGTGCCTGCTACCTTTAGGCGCGCCGAGCCCCGGCACTGACACGCCAGCAAAACGTTAACAGCTCCACACCCACACACGCACGCACGCCCCGCCTCCGTCCAGGCTTCCTCCCATGACACCACTCTGAGCGCGCATTCCTACCTTCAGTGCAGCGCGGTAAGAGCATCTGGTCGAGGCGAAGCGGGTAAGGACAGGCAAGCAACAACGTCCCACTTGTCCGGGAGCAGAGTAAGCTGGAGTGAGGGAGTATGTGACAACATGAAAATATGTATGTTAGCAGGTCAGAACTACGGACGGAAACATGCAGGCACACAGGCATTCTTATGGCCGACCAGCTGGCCTGTCAGTCAGCTACAAGGGACACCAACAACACCCTAATCCACGCCGAGTACTCTCGGGGGCTGGCCAATGGAGGCTGCCGGGGGGCGGGGTCGGACATCCCGCCCCTTGCGCTGCTGGGGCTGTATGTGGTACGGTAGGTCTACGTGCTGGGTATTGTATAACCCTCCAGGTGGAAGGCAGCGCGCAGAAGGGGGCTGGGGCTGGCATTTATGTAATCGCCCCTAGCAAGCTGAGGCAGTGTGGAAAGGGGTGTTCTTTCCAACGTTTTGCCGGAGCGGTGGGGCGTGCATGGTGGGCTTCCACGGCCGCGAAAGGCTCCGTGAGGGCTGCGGTGAGCTGGTGCGCGGCTGCGTGCGTGGGTTCGTGAGAAGGGCCTTTGCCCTTATTTCAAGGAAGATTTATGCAGAGGTTTGAGTGCTGTCAGTTTTATAGGGAAAATTAATTGAGCTGTATCTCTCACAGCCTTACAGTTTACTTGGTATGTAGTGTAATTCTGTTGTATCTGACTAGAATGTAAAAATAAAAATCTAATCTGACAGAAGCACCATTTCAAAGTAATTACACGAGACTGAAAAACTGTGTTTCTAAGGTACATCTCTGCCATCTAGCCATGGCATATGGGTAATCCTCTAATTAATTATACTTAATCTTTGACTTGCAAACAAACATTAAAGAGAGGGGGAAAAAAAGAAAAAAGCTTGCTGAAGATAGGCTGACAGTGTTGGGTGTGTTTCCTGCTGTTAAACCACTTAGCATTTTGTGCTATGAGCTACAAAGCTTACACTGTATGCATCAGAGTACAGCCAGAGTTTTCCTTTATTGATCTTCAAGGATGAAAGATTTTACTATATTTCTTCAATTGACTTCATTGCTGCTCTCATCCCAGTGCTGAAATACTCAAAAGTGAGGAAATATTTTGGAGAATCCATTTACATTGCTTCTAATCCCACTTGCCATAACAAGGTAATTCCTCAATAGGGACTGAGTGCCTGCCTGCAGTTCAACATCTCCCAAACCCTCAAACCATGCTTCTCTTTGCAGAGTATTACAAAAAAGGAAGACTAAATAGAAGAATCTGGTGTTGTTTTGACCCTTGTTTAACCTCCATTTTATAAAATTACATATGTCCAGCAAGAAATCCAACTCGCTCAGAATGTTTGAATGTATACACATTTGATTTTGTGATGTTTTCCTCATATTTTTTTCTTCACAGGTTTATCACTCCTTTTTTTCTTCCACAAATAAAATATCTGAAGAGAACAGAAAAAAATTCTTTATTAAATTTTAATTCTAGAACAAAAATTATTCATGATTTCATCCTGTTAAACACTCTTACCAAAATAGCACAGTCCTCCTTAAGATAGCCCTGTTATATTACTCTGTCATCCTGTATTTATATGTCAATGGAGATAGCCCTCTGGAGCAAAATATTTGGGCTGACAGGAACCACATGAAGTTCTACAAGGAGAAGTACAAAGTCCTGGGGAGGAACAACCTCATGTACCAATATATGCTGGAGGCTGAGCAGCTGAAAAGCAGCTTGGCAAAAAAAGACCTGGGAGTCCTGGTGGACACCAAGTTGAACATGAGCCAGCAATGTGCCCTTGCTGCAAAGAAGGCAAGTGGTATCCTGGGCTGCATTAGACAAAATATTGCCAGCAGGTCAAAGGAGGTTATTCTTACTCTCTACTCAGCATTGGTGAGGCCACACCTGGAGTCCTGTGTCTGGTTTGGGGCTCTCCAGTACAAGAGAGACATGGGCATACTGGAGAGAGTCCAGCACAGGTCCACTAAAATGATTAACAACTAGGGCATCTCTCCTATAAGGAAAGGCTTAGAGAGCTGTGATTGTTTACTGTAGAGAAGAGAAGGCTCAGGGGGAATCTTATCAATGTATATTAATACCTGAAGGGAGGGTGTAAAGATGATGGAGCCAGGCTCTTAAGCGGTGTCCAGTGACAGAAGGTAAGGCAATAGGCACAAACCAAAATGCAGGAGGTTGTTTTATCTGAGCATCAGGAAACACTTTTTTTTACTGTGAGGGTGACTAAGTACTGGAATAGATTGGCCAGAGAAGTTGTGGCCTCTCCCTCCTTAGAAATATTCAAAAGCCTCCTGGACATGGTCCTGTGCAACTGGTTCTAGGTGTCTGTGCTTGAGCAGGGGAGGTGGACCAGATGACCTCCAGAGGTACCTTCCAACCTCAACCATTCCATGATTCTTTCCTAACAGAAGGCAAATTCAGAAACAAGATAAATTCATTGAATACTTTTTAGTTTATCTGCCCCTGATATTTTATCATACTTATCTATACCTTCCAAATAAATCTATGAATTAATTTGTATTTATGTCCTCAAGTTATTCATTGTGCAAATCTAATAAACTTTACTCATACTGATTTTCCTCTCTCCACTCCTAATCTAATATGTAGAATATATAGCCTTGATAATGGTAACAGACTACAGACCCCACCATTACTAGAAAGGGGATTCATCAGAAGCCCAAGTCAGTGATCTACTGTTGCCTCCCTTTGTGGGCTGCATGGTCAATTTGTTTGCCATAGTTGTGCTTGCCAGTGGACACACGAAAACAATTGACATGCTATTGGAAATTTCATAAGTGAGTGCTAGCAATGAGCTTGAAGATCTGTTTTCTCATTAATATTGGTGGTCTATTTAAGTCAAGTCTTAGGCAACTTGTCCTGCAAACATTATTTCCTATACTATATATGTTGTATTTAATATAATACAGTGAGAGTCCCCAGGACTGTAAAAAATTAAAGCAAACCTCAAAATTGCAGACTTTTTTTAAATTAAAAAGTACATTCTTTTTTTTACTATGGAAGATATTTGTGATTAATCTGAGCATATATTTTTAGCAACTTTCTGGAAAGAATAAATGCAAGTGCCTCAAATTTGCCTTCATATCTTAGGTTACTGAAATATAGAAAGAAGTCTCCAAGGCAATAATATCCTTCCTATGTGGGTGTATAGTCTTGGAAATAATACTCAAGATGGAGTTGGCTCACCTATTTGCTTTTACTTTCATCACTAATTATAATCAGCTGTAAATCTGGACCTGATCTTTTTCTCAGATTCACAATAAAGACAAGCTACTGTATTTCATGTTACCTAAAAGTAAGGATAGTCAACACCTACAGAAAAATCTGATCTTACCCTCCAAACCCTATGGTGGGTGCTTGGTAGGAACAAGGGAAAGGAAAATCTTAGATACAGCTTTTTAGATATTGCCAGTCATCTACTTTCCCACTTTATTTGTCATACTCCAAGGTGAGAGATGTGTAAAGAAAGCCAATGAGATGTTTTCTGCAGTAATTTCTTAGGTACATTTGAGACGTGATTGTGCCATTTAATCTTTGTTGACATTAGCCTTCCCATTGCCTTTTATGATATTACATTTGTGAGTAATCCTTCCTCAAGTGGCAGTACAAAATCCATAATAAATATATCTCACTTGATTTTCAACAAAATGTTTGGAAGCCTATTATGCTTGACCACTGAAGGCAGACAAACACTGAGGACACATTTTCCTATGACGTGCTTTGAAGAATGATGCTAAAAGCAAACATGACATGATGTGATCTACAGCTACCATAACAACTAAGAATAGTAAAATATGTATTAAAATACATATACTAATTATCAGTGGGTCATTTGTTGAAGCCTCTATGTTTTGCAAAATACTTTGTAAATGTGTTCTACTGAACTGAAAGCTGAGTAGTAAACTTAAAGATATTAATAAAAATATTGTCACAGCAATGATTATCAGACAGACAAAAAGTCATCTTTGTTCAGTGCAGGAAAACTTTGTATGACTTTTTTATGGTTATTAAATGTTGAAGTGATGCATACACTGTTGGCAGGCTAATTATAGCCTTGTGAAAGAACTGAGTCTAATTCTTAGTGTTAGATTCACTCTCAAGGACTGTAGACAGCTTGGAAAAACCTTTAGCAGGTGTAGTGATCATGACTGGTAGACCACTGTACATCGATTAGTTAGTTAGTGATCTAACAGGAGTGAGTCTTCAGGCCTGTGCTGTGTTGCACAAATCGGCCACAGGATAACCTCAGCCAGCTCATTGTAAGAGGAGCCCGCAAGCAACTCCCACTTGGTACCACAATTATGCTTGCCTTTATCTAAAACTGCAGCAAGAGGTTCTTGTGTGAATATCCTTTATGATAGAGGGGATTTTTTTTCTTGTAAGAAAAATTATATAATAGCTCAAATGACTGAAATGGGAGAACCTTTTCTATGGACTGAGTCTGCCCATGTGCTGCACATGGATTGGAGGCCCATTTGATGCTACACTACTGTCTTGGGGTCACTTTATGCTTGTTGCATCCCCTATCACACAGGAAGAACCATAGCTCACTTTGTGGGATGTACCTTCTCTCTCTCTCTGGGGGACAAGGGTTTTCAGCATCTAAAAGGACATGAGATTATCTATATTATTCTCTCCTTATAGTGTTAGCTCTAATAAAAAGCATTTAAAATGAAACCTTACAGAGTTCCAAGTGCCTTTCTTACTGGGATCATAACAGACCAGCACCTCCTGGTGAAAGAGTAGGGAAGCAGAAAAGCATCTAGTTGCTCAACAGCAATTTTCACATGGCCTTCATAATTTAAAGTCATGTAGATGGCTCAATTCAAACTTGTGCTCCCAAAATTCTGTGCTTGGCTACTTGGTAATCTCAGAGAATCAGAAATAGCATTGCTACCAGTCTTTTTTTCCTTTAACATGCTCAGTCAACCAAAGTTTTTCTGCTGTACATGCAGCAGGGATGTGCCCTTCTTGCAGATAAGTCCAAGTAAGCCGTAGAAATGCATCATTCCTTTACCTGAGTCCTGAGCTGTGCTTTATCTGATAGACATTTTGAAATATTTCTACCAACTACCTATTGTTACAAACTCTCGTTGCATTGGAAGCTTTCTAACTCTTGGACTACAAAGTTCTAAAATTGACATGTGTCAAGAGGGTGCATAGAAAGTGATTTAATATGCAGAAAAAGTGTTTAAAAGTCACCAGATTGGAAACAAAGAGCAAAAGTGATCCTGCCTATAGCTAAACAATCAGGACATCCGTGCTTCACTACTTCAAAGACAGTTTATGCATGGAGAAGACTGGAATTAACCCTGAATAACATTCTGTCTTATCTGAGTTGAATAGATAGCTGTTGTGAATTTCTACATTCTGTCCTGATCAACCCTGATTCCCTCATACATCACATGTAAAAAGGTGCTTA
Source organism: Gymnorhina tibicen (assembly GCA_013399875.1). Lineage (NCBI taxonomy): Eukaryota > Metazoa > Chordata > Aves > Passeriformes > Artamidae > Gymnorhina > Gymnorhina tibicen. Next base: position 1,232 of record VXAZ01008432.1, on the reverse strand, counting down.
TTAACTAGCTCAAAAATAGTTCCTTAAAAATAAGTATGATGGGGACTTGCACAGTATCTGTTTTCTTCATTGCCTTTCATGTAAGAAACAGATATCAGATGCAAGAAAGACCCAACAGAATGTAGTAAGAGTGGAATTGGAGAATATGTAGTCCAATGAAGCCAGTCAGTATCAGTAGTCTGCAAACAAAGCTATTTTAGAGGTATCCTAATTGTTAATGCCTATGCCTTTCCTTCAGATGGAAGATGCAAGTCCAGTATATGAATCTATTTTGACTACCAGACTCATATTCTTCATGCATAAACACCAGTTCCTAAACAATATTCAGTGCAAATCTCTTATGTTAAAACAGGTAAACATGGATAAAATCAATTAGGAAATTCAAGTGGAACTAGAGAAAAGGAAACCCAATTGAGTGTTCCTATATTTATCTGGTTGTAACACTTAAGAGTTACAAGTATCTTCTCTCCAGAGCTGCTTCTAACACAAGTCATAGCAACACAGAAAAACATTGTTTGACTGTAATTTTGCTCTTAAATTGAGCTGGCTGAAACACAGATGTGGATACAGAAAGGGCTGTTAGAAAGGTTTTTCCAGCTTCTTGCAATATTCTGCGTGAATCTTTCCTTTCTCACGCAAGCTAAGAAAACAGTAAGATGGTTTTTGTATAACTATCTGAACACCTGGTGTTTGTCTAAGTTCTGTTTATGATACACTGGAGAAATGTTATTGAAATGGGTGTTGTAAGACTTTAGCCAATCACCCTAGGGGGTGGGTGATCACTGACCAATCATCTTATGTAATTACACATATAAGTGGGGATTTATTTAATTAAATACTTCACTTTCTTGCTGGATACAAGTGGTTTAATTTTTTCGTGCCTGGTATACAGCTACACACAGAGAAAAAATTTGAAATTGTACATTATGTCAAATGATGGTTTGCAAAGCCTGTAGTGTTAATGGCAAGCTAGCTTTACCTAGTTGCTGGGAGGAATCTCTACTAGTGATGACACATCCTATAGGAGGATATTCTTGAAATTTGTTAAAACTCCTGAGCTGCCTCCTCATGTTCAAACAGAGAAGGAGGAATCAGATAGGGAGGACAGAGTTAAGTGGAGTTGGCTGCATGGGATTGACTTTGAGGTGTCAAACTCTTACTACTGCAAACATCTTGGAGCAATGGGAGAACTGTGTCGCTGCTGTACCAGGGACAGCAAGAAACGAGATAGG
>VXAZ01008431.1:3719-20852 GCA_013399875.1 Gymnorhina tibicen | reverse complement strand
TTTCCCCACCCCCCCCCTTCTCTTCCCTGCGCCGTTTCCCCCATTCCTCGCGTTTCCCCTCCGGCTGCGGAAGCTGCAGGATGGGAGCGCAGTTTATTTATTTATTTATCTATTTATCTATTTATTTATTTATTTATTCGTCCCCCCCTCGTTTATTTATACCCTCGTTCGTTTATTTGCTCGTTTATCCGTTCCGTTCCGTCGCTCGGCGGGGTTGATTTATCGGAGTCGCTTCTTCGCCCTCGCGATTTTATTCCCGCTTCCATCAAACCCCCTCGAGTGACCTCTACGGAGAAATCCGCAGCTGCTCCGGGGCTCCGGAGCCTCACCTGGCACGCGCAGCTGGGTTGGGATTAAGGGATGGGGAGGGAAAAAAAAAAAAAAACCCCGAACCCCCCCCCCACACACGTTTTCCATAGAAAATGGGACCGGAATTTGGGATGTTCGGAGGGAGCCGTCGGGGACCTGCGAGAGCAGCAGGTGGCTCGGGCAGGGCTGGAATTGGGACGTGGTTCCTTCCCTCGGTGCCTCCGCGTCCGGGGGCCAAGGCCAGTTGGGATCCTTCCCCCGCGGAACGTCTTTTCCTGCCCGGGGGTGGACGTCGGCCGATCCCGAAAACCGCGGGATTGCCGACGCGGGGAGCTGGGATTGGTGCTGCTGGAGTGGGAAAAGCGAGGGTTTTGGGGAGAGGGAGAGCGGCGGAATTAGCTCAGGAATTCGGGGTCTCGGATCGATTTAGCGTGGATTTGCGTCGGCCCTTGGGAGTTCTCCGGGTGTTATTCCCACGTGGGTTTTTTGGGGCGGGAATAAGGGCCGTGTTCCTTCCCCATCCCTCGGGAATGGTGGAGGACGGAGAGCTCAAGGCATCCGGCGGGGAAGCACGCAGGGTTTTCCTGGGATATCCTGAGCTGCAGAACCCTGGGATGGTTTGGGTCGGGAGAGGCCTTAAATCCCGCCTAATCCTCGAATCCGCCTCTGCCGTGGGAAGAGACACCTTCCCGCTATCCCGGGTTTCTCCAAGCCACATCCATCCTGGCCCGGAGCTGGAGCGCGGGAGCTTGGGATCACTGTCTGGGAGCAATTCTAGGCCTAAAAACCCAAACTTGGGTGAATTTAACGCCAAAAAAACCGGGATTTCCGGTTGCTGAGGGTGCCACGACTCTCATCCCACCAGAAACCGGGGATGGATTTTTCAGGATAATCCCGGCGCTAATCCCCTTGGGAAATTTCAGTGCTTCCTTCGGGAAGAAAGGCCTGTGGGGAGTCCCTCGTTTTCCGGGGAAGTCTTCGCTTTTCCCGCCCAAATCTGCGCTTCCCGGGTTTTTCCGGCTGCGGAATCCGGACAATCCAAGGTCTGGGCTGCCAAATGCCAAATGCCTCCGGGCTGCTCTTTTCCAAAGGGGCTGGAGATGCGTTTAAAGGGATTTTTTTGGGAATGTCCCGCTGTGCCACGGGATGGGGTGGTGGGAGCAAGGAGGGGTCAGGGATTTATGGAACCGTTTAGGCCGGAAAAAGACCCTTAAAATCATGGAGTCCAACCACGGAAGGTTGGAAGGAAAAGGGGGGGACTGCTGAAGGCTTTTCCCAAATCCTGACTCGGGTTGTGTTTCGCGACGGATTTTTCCTGCTGTCCGTGGAAATCGGCCGGTTCGCAGTTCCATCCCGGGTTTTTTTTTGGGATTTTATTCATTGGTGCCGCTGTTTCGTTGGGGCAAGGGGCCCCTTTTTACCCCGAAGTGGTTTTTACGGATCGTCCCAACCCTTTTTTGGGTTTTTCCAGGCGTTTATATCGCCGGAGCGTCCCGAATGGTCCAAAATCATTTTTAAAAAAGGCATTTCATGGGAATTTCCGGGCCCCTGAAAAAACACGGGAACGTCGTGTGTGCGGTGGGTTGGACCCCGGGAACGCGTGGAACCCATTCCATGAAAACCTTGTCCTGTGCGCCACCAAATCCCTTCTTTAGCAGGAAGCTGGAGAACCCCCGAGGCATCCCATAGGTCCTCCCTATGGATGATCCCTGATGTTCTCAGGCAGAGCTCCCGGGGAGGAATTCCCTCGACTTCGTGCTCCTTTAAAGCTTTTTTTTTTTGTTGTTTTTCCCCCTCTGTTTCCCAGAAAATTCGGACGAATCCATAGTTCTGTGCCCGGATTGAAGGTGACCTACTTAGGCCTCGATCCCAAAGTTCCAGGCCTTCCGTTCCTGCCACCACGGGGAAGGGGGGGGGTGGTTTTTTTTATCCCGGAAAAATTCCTCTGGGGTTGGAATCTTGACGGCGCCGGTGGTAGAAAAATTCCCTCCGAAATTCCGCGGTGGAATTGCCTCGGGCGGCGAACGGGAGCAGCTTCCTAAATCCCCGTCCTCCCGGGAATGTCTCGTGGCTTTTCCTTATCCGGGTCATCGATTTCTCCCGGATCACTGCGGCACCTCAGCCCAACGTTTAGGAAGGGTTTTTCTTTTTTTCCTGGATAAATTTTCCAGGGCCTAAAACGATAATCCCAAAACGGGACGTTGCATCCCGTGGGAAGGCCTTGGTTTAAAGCTGGCTCGGGAAAACTCCTCCAGCCGCTCCCGGGAGAGCCTCGCGGTGCTGTCGTTTCCTCCTCCCCTTGAGAAACGAGGGATTTTCGGAGCCTCGCCTCTGGGAATTTGGGAGCAGGCGCCACGGAAACCCAACCGGACGATGACCCCGGCGACCTTTGGGAAAACCCCCAAATCCAAGCCGCCAAACACGGCTGGGAATTCGGGCGGGTTCCGGAGTCCAACTGATGCCAAGTGCCGTGAAGCCGATGGCGGAACAGAGCCGTGGAGGGCTCTGGATTCAGGGGAGGGATCCCAAAACGTCGGATCCGGGAATTTTGGGCTGGGCTGTGGCTGCCGTTGCTGTTCCGTGGGGGGTTTTTTATTGGGAATGTTCGCTCCGGGTGATCAGTATCCGTGGGAACTTCGTTCTGGTGGCTGAGGCTCGGTCGAGACGATTCCGAGTTGTCCCAGTGACCTCTTCCTTCCAAAAAAAAAAAAACAAAATTCCTTTAAGTTATCGTTCCCCGCTCTTCCTCCATCCTCTCCCTTTTTGCTCCAGTGATTATTTCCTTACATGCTCTAAATAACGCATTGAACCCCGACCTTTCCTCTTCCTCCTCTGGCTGCTCTTCCCGAAAATAAACATTCCGGCTGGGATTTATTCCACCCCCCCCAATCAGTTCCCAACTCATCCAGGCTGGCTATTTTTAATTCCAGCTGCCAAGAAGCGTTTTGAGGGATAAATGTGCTCCAGGTGCTGGAGGGGAGGAAGTGGAGTGCTCCAGATCTTCCCGGTGCCCTTGGGAATTTGTCGTTATCCCAGGGATCCCGCAAATCCCGGTGTGGTGTGGTTTTTTTTTTTTTTCCTGGTTTCCCAGCTCCTGAAAGGATCACGTCCTGCCTCCTGTCTCAAATTCTTCATCCCCTCGCTCTTTTCCTCGCCCTTCACAGATCCAGGGATTGGATTTATTTCCCTCCTCCCGCTCCTGCCCTTTTAAACATTCCCACACCCAGCTCTGCCGCCGCGGTTTTTAGGGAATAAATCCTCCAATCCCAGTTTTTAGGGGGCGAAAAGCGTCGCTCTGACTTTCGGGAAGCCGGGGTATCCCCATCTCCCCGTTCCCAAGAGGAAAATAAACCTTACTTCCAGTTTTTCGAGTCTTTCCCAACAATAAATGGGAAGGAGGTGGGAAGAGGCAGCGGAGTGACCCAGTGGTGCCATTCCAAGACCAGGAACCGCCTGTTCCCGCGGGGGAGAGGCGTGGAAAATTTCTGATGGCTGAGGAAGGTTCTCGTAAACCTTGGAGCAAACGAGGCCTGGAATGGGCTCTCGGAGGGAGGACTGCGGGATTTCACGGACAGCGGGACCCTGGGAGGGTTTTTGCTCCTGGCTGGAATGGGGGTTGGGAGTTTGGGTTCCGGGTTGGAGCAGAGCTTTTGGAGCCGCGGAGTTTCCCCGTTGGTTAAAAACGCCGGAGGAGCTGGAGAAGAGGCGGGAGGGGATTGGTGATCCCTGGATGTGGCCGAGAGGGAGGGTTAGGGAATCGCGGAATGGTTCGGGTGGGAAGGGATCTTCAAGACCGCCCCTGGGCAGGGACACCTTCCAAGATCCCGGGTTGCTCCAAGCCCAGTCCAACCTGGCTTTGGACAATTCCAGGGATCCAGGGGCAGCCACAGCTTCTCTGGGAAGTCCGTTCCAGCCCCTCAAAGGGAAGAATTCCTTCCCAGTATCCCATCCAACCAGTGGGAAGCCATTCCCTGTGTCCTGCCCCTCCATCCCTTGTCCCAAGTCCCTCTCCAGCTCTCCTGGAGCCCCTTTAGGCCCTGGAAATGTCTCCAAGGTCTCCTTGGATCCTTCTCTTGTCCAGGCTGAACACCCCCAACCCCATTCCCATTTTCCCGGAATTTCAGCTCCTTTGGCCACGACTGCCTTTGCCCCTCGCTGTCCCTTTATCCTTCACCACCGAAAAGCGTGGGGAAAAAAAAAAAATCCCTGGATTGGAGCACGGCTCCTTCCTTACGGTGCTTTCCCTACGGAAAACTCGCGTGCCCGATCCCTTTGCGCCCGGGGCCGGCGGATTCCGGCGGATTCTGGGGCCGCCTCTTCCCGAGGTCTTGCCGACGTTTCCCCGTCCGCCTTAGTTGCGTTTTTATGGATCTTCCCTCTCTGCTCCGTGCCCTCCGTGCCGGAACGGGAACGGCATTCCAGCTTTGGAATTTCGGCTCAACCGTCGGTCCGGGGGACCTCTGGAATCGTCGTGGAATGGTTTGGGTTGGGAGGGGAATGTCGAGATCATCCAGTTCCACCCCCTCGCCGTGGGAAGGGATAATTCCCGCCGTCCCGGGTTGCTCCAGCCTGGCCTTGGGTCACTTCCAGGGATGGGGCGGCCGCAGCTTCTCTGGGAATTCCATTCCACGGCCTCTGCACCTTCCCAGAGAGGAATTTCTTCCCAGTATCCCACCTAACCCTGCCCTCTTGCCTCCACTCCCCCTTGTCCTGTCATTCCGTGCCTTTTTCCAAAACCTTTTTCCGGCTTTTTTTTTGGGACCTCTTTGGACTCTAAATCCTTTGAAAAGCTCCAGATAAAGCTGCCCCTGGATCCCGACTTCCAGGTGGGCTCGGAAGGGAAAATGCTGCTCCTTGAGTAGCCTGTCTCCCTTCTTTTCCACATTCCAGGGTTATTTTTGATCTTTTTGGCGTCCACTTTTTAAATTCCTCACGTTCCGGGGCGCATCCCAAGCTGCCCCAAGCACGGACACAGGGATTTGGCGGATACACGGATGTATCCTCAGTTTTACTGGTAATTAAGCTGCCTCTTGAAGGCTTTCTGGATCCGCTGGTGGCCCTGGAGTTGGATTTCTGGATGCTTCCTGAGCTTCTTTGCTCCCTTTGATCCGAAGGGTGCATCCATGGATCCGTGCCCCCTCAAAGACAGGGAAAGCAGGAATCCCGTGGAGCCCTTTCCCGGCTGGGCTGCTTGGAAAAAAAAAACAAAACAGGAGTAACAGAACAAAAATGCTCGGCAGGATTTAACGTGGTCGGGAATATTTGGGGATAATTAGGAAAAGGGGGGGAAAAAAACACCCCACGAGGCAAGAAAATTCCTTTTGGAAAAAGAGGAATCGAGGGATTTGCGCTCACGCGTCTCTGAGCGCGTCAGCAGCCTCTCGGTGAGGTGGGAGGGGATTTTCTTCCGCTTCCCAGAAAAAATACGGGGATTTGGGTCAGAGGTTGTTGAGTGAGGCTGCTGGGCTCGGAATCGTCCACGGAAAAGCAGGAATTCTTCTCGATCGCGGAGCCATGGAATGGGTTGGAAGGGATTGGGTTGAAGATCATCTCATTCCAAGCCCTGCCGTGGGCAGGGACGCCTTCCCCTATCCCAGGTTGCTCCAAGCCCCACCCAGCCAGGCCTTGGACACTTCCAGCAGCCACGGAATTCTCTGGGAATTCCATTCCGGCCCCTCACCACCCTCACTGTCATGGATTCCTTCCTCAAATCCAGTCTGAATGGATGAGGAATCCTGCTGGGTTGGAGGTGTCTTGGATTGCTGACTCCCGTGGCGACGGTGCCAGGACCGGAGCGGATTCCCTCGGGATTGGCGTGTCCCTAATTAAGTGTGGCTGGATTAAATGGAGCAGTCGGGCAACAAAAACATGGAAAAGCCTCTTTATTTTCCATTAATTCCGCATCAAATTGATTTTCATTGCACCCTCTGCCTCTCCCAAGGAGCAGAGACCATTCCCTTCCCTATTCCCACCCTCTGTGCCCTTTCCAGGAGGTGCCATCGGATCTGTCGGAGCTGCCAGGAAGGGGGAAAGTTCCCAATGAATCCGTCCTTTTAGGAGCCTCTTTCTTTTCCCCTTCTTCTCCGGCCTCTCCGACATCTCCCGGGTGTCACCTTGAGGAATCCGTGTCGGAGCATGGCGGTTCCATGCTGGGGATTTTCCATCTGGAAATAGGTGCTGCTCCCAAAAAAAAAAAACCTTCCCCACAGTGATCCAGAAAACTCGTTTTCCATCTGGGAATTTTCTGTTCTAACAGGAAGTTCCTGAGTTTTTTTTAATTGAGGGAAATCCTGTGCCCAGAACTCCAAACCCCCAGTAAGTGACTCCGGAATAATTCCTGGTCTGTCACACTCCGGCTCACCTGAACAATTCCCTCTCTGTTCCTCGGCTGGGAGGCAGGAAGGGCACGGAAAAGGGGATTTTTATCAGGATGGGAGTGGGAATAAGATCAAAGAATGGGTCGGGTTGGAAAGGGACCCTAAAAGGAATTCCCAACCCCTTTCCACGGGCAGGGACACCTCCAGCTATCCCAGGCTGCTCCAAGCCCCATCCAAGCTGCCCTTGGACACTTCCAGGGATCCAGGGGCAGCCACAGCTTCTCTGGGAATTGCATCCCAGCCCCTCCCCACCCTCATCACAATACTCGGAGCACGGAACGAGGTTGGGAAGGGTTTCTGTGGGAAAACCCGTGGGAATAACGCGCGGAATAACGCAGGGAGGAGAACAGGTCTTAATTTATCATCTCCGGCGTCCCCCAAAGTGTCTTTTGGGGAAGCTCCAACCAGGAAATCAACGCAAGCCCTTGGGAAAAGCCAAGCTGGATGTGCAGGAGGAGCAGGTTTGGCAGCGGAACCCTCCCCGTTTCCCGATGCTTTTCCGCGTAGGAAAAATCCCGATCCAAGACTTTCAGGCCGCAGGGTGTGTTCGCCTCATCCCGTGTCTTCCTCGGCGCCTTATCAGCGTACGAAGCGCCTTATCAGCCCACGGGAGGGGGTCTGTGGCCTTCGGAATTCTGAGGTGCCCGTCCTTTGGGCAGTCGGGATCGTGGAAAAATCGGGATGCTCCCGGCACACGCAAGCATCTTCCCTTGAGGCTTTTAGCTACGGGAAAAGTGGCTTTTTGGGGGATGTGATTTTTGTGGGAATACCTGGCTGGCGCGGCCAGGAGGAGCGGGGAAGCGACGTTCCCGTCGTGCCGAGGGGGCCTCAAATCCCGGGATCCGGTTTGGGCCCTTCGCGACAGGAAGGGCATGGAGGGGGCTGGAGCGTGTCCAGGGGTAGGAGTGGATTTGGGGAAAGGTCTGGAACACCGGGAGCAGCTTGGGGGAGGGTGGGGCTCATCCTGGAGAAAACGGAGTTTTTAGGGATAAATAAGCTGAGTTTTAAGAGTTGTCCCTGGTTGTGCCAAATCCCGCTGGCAAAGCCGGGAATTCCAATCCCGTTCTCCGTTCCCTTTCCCTCAGGGGGGAACGCGGAGAACGCCCGGGTTTGGAAAACCGAGCCCCTGGGGTATTTTAGTGCCAGGCACGGGTTTGGTTTTGTTCCGGAGAACTTGGAAAAGGGGAATTGCAGAGGGTACGGATCCGCCCATGGAAGCGATTGAAGGTTGTCGGTGGCTCACGGGTCTCCCTCCACCCCACATTCCCTGATCCAGTGGGTTCCATTCCTCTTTTCCTGATCCGCGTCAGGTTGTCCTGGGCGGTAGGAATCATTTCACCTTCAGGGATGCTCCAAGGAGACTTTGGAGCCTCTTCCAGTGCCTACAGGGGCTCCAGGGGAGCTGGAGACGGACTTGGGACAAGGGATGGAGGGGCAGGACACAGGGAATGGCTTCCCACTGGTTGGATGGGACATTGGGAAGGAATTCTTCCCTTTGAGGGGCTGGAATGGAATTCCCAGAGAAGCTGTGGCTGCCCCTGGATCCCTGGAATTGTCCAAGGCCAGGCTGGACGGGGCTTGGAGCACCCTGGGATAGTTGGAGGTGTCCCTGCCCATGGAAAATGGGGGGTTGGAACCGGATGGTCTTTAACCCAATCCTTGGGCCGCCCTTTCCGTGAGGAATCTTCCCAAAAACATCCCACCTGAACCTCTCCCGAATGCCGCTTGAGGCCGCTTCCTCTTGTCCCCGTGGCAGGAAAAAATCCCGACCCTCACCTGGCTGCAACCTCGGAGCAGGGAAAAGAAAAAAAACCCAAAAAAAAAACAAACCCCGATAACTGTGGAATTAATCCAAAGGGACAGGAGCTCGGGAGAGAAGAAAACGGGATGTGAAGGGGGCCGAGGGCGCTCCGGGCTCCGCGGGGACGCGGAGGCTCCTTGATCGTGATCAGGGATGAAGCGCGGGCTCCAGGGGGAGGGGGAAAAGAAAAAAAAACCAGGGAAGTTTGGAATGGCCGTGAGGAAAAACACGGGCAAGCGCTTCGGTTCCCGAGCGGCCGCCGGGTTCCTGAATCCCTGTTTATGGAGAACGCGGAAATATTCCGGCAAAAAGTTAAATCCCCCAGGGGCGGGGGAAACAAAAAGGGAGATTTGGTGTCGCCTCCGTGGGGTTTTTTTAGGAATTGTTGTTCCCGGAAAGTCGTGGGATTAGGGAAGCCTTGGAGGTGTTTGGGTGGGAAGGGCAGGAATAAATGAGTTTATGGATTGGTGCCGTGGAGATTTGCCTGGAGTTGTGGGAATTACAGTGGGCCAAGGCAAGGTTTGTGAGGAAGAGTCTCGGATGGAGCTTCTGGAGCAGTGGGAAATATTTCCTGTGGTCAGATAAATGTGTAAAAATCCCTTTTTTTTTTCAATCAGGAAAATTTACAAAAGGAATTGCTGGAGCAGGAGCAGGAGAAACCTTGGAGCAAGGGGTGGTCAAATCACCAAAAAAAAAAAAAAAACCATTCCGTGATTTGAGGGTCTCGTACCTCGTGCTTCGGCTCCTTCGTAGAACCGAGAATTCCAAGGGAAAGCTCGGGATTAGGGAGAGGTTCTGCCGTTTATCCCGAACATCTGAGGGAGAAGGGAACAGGCAGGATGGGATCTCACGGAGATGATCCGAGGATGCCCCAGAACGGAGACGGATTTTTTTTGGGATCCTTCTCCACGAAGGATCTCCATGGATCCTTCTCCACCTTGCTGTACTTTCGACAAAATTTGCCCGGGAATATTTTTTTTATCCCATCCTTTCCCTGCAAGACACCGAAGGGATGGGAGCGAGAGCGATGGGAGTGGGAGGGCAGGAAAATGGGGGGGAAAAAAAACGGGACAAAAAGCGTGGCTGTGGCAGGAGCTCGACGCCTGGAGAAATTCCAAGCAGAGCTCGGGCACGAGGAAAAAAATTTGGGAAGACGCTGGGGACGTTGGAGCCGGGTGGGGGTTGGGATCTGCTCCCAGGGAACAAGGGAAAGGACGGGAGGAAGCTCGAGCCGTGCCAGGGGGAGGTTTAGGCTGGGTTTTTGGGAAAATTCCCTCCTGGAAAGGGCTGTCCAGCCTCGGCACGGGGAGAGACTCGGGAATCTTTTTGGCCGGGAGCGATAACGAGGCCGAATCCGTTTGAGGCAGGATCCGTTTGGTGCAGGAGATCGGGAGAGCTCCAGTTGGGAATCCGAGCGCGGCGGGGCACGGAAACGGGAACGACGGAGGGTGCGGGATCTCTCCCGGTCTTCTTCTTCCAAGCATTCCTGGAGCTGGCAGGGCAGCTCCAACGTGCATCCCTAAGCTGAGGAGAAGGATGGGAAGGGGTCCTGATGTGTCCCTCTATTAAAAAAAAAAAAAAATTTAATTAATTAAAATGCGGGAATTTTGGTACTCGGAAACATCTTCTCGTGCTTTCCGCACCCTGATTTTAAAACCTAGTGGATTTCCAGGGAAAGGCTTGCGTAGATCCGCGGGACGGATGGGAGACGTGGGATGGGGGAAGCGGGAGCCACGGAATTGCTTTGTTGGGAAGCCCCTGACCGCGTTTTTTTTTTATGATTCCTGGGAAAGGGGATCCCAAGCTTTCCTTCCTAAACCATCCTCCTTAAGCTCAGATCAGCTCCTAAATCCAAGGAAGAAGCTCCAGTTGAGCTCCGGTTGAGCTTCTAACCCTTTAATCCACCAAAACGCGTTTCCAAGGAATGCCTTTTCTTTTCCCTGTTCCTCGAGTTAAATGGAAACCCCTCCAACGTGGCTCCGTGTGTCGCACTTACCCCCTTTCCCTCTTTTAGACTCGCTTCCCCTCGACAAATTTCCTTTCCTCCCCGGAAAAAAGGCCTTAAACCGCTCCAAAGGGCGAAAATATTCGGAGCAGATTTGGGGTTTTTTTTTTCCATATCTGACTCAGGAGCTCTTCCGTCGGCCGGAGGAGGAGGAGGAGGAGGGAGAACAACTGGAAATACTCGACCCCTCCGCGAGCAACGCTCCGAGAACGTTCCTAAGGCGGCCGGAATAAGATCCGGGTTTTCGGAGCTCTCTCGGCATCGATTTGTCGCCTCCGTTTGTGTCGCCGCGCGCGGAGGGAGGAAAACGTTTTTATGGAGAGGTTTTCGCGGAGTCGCTCCGGCCATTCGCGGTTAATTCGGTTTCTGTTCGGAGCCGGCGGGGATTTGTTTCGAAGGGAGGAAGGGAGGGGAGGAGCGGGAGGGTCTCGTCGGGACCCTGGTTTAGGAGGACGCCTCGGGTGGGCGAGGTCTCGTCCTTCCCCACCTCGAATTCGGGCTTTTTTTTTATCCTAAATTTTTTTATCCTAATTTTTTCATCCTAAGTATCACCCTCGCCTGGCTGCAGGTGGCATTTATCGGTCTGAGGAGAACGAATTATAAATGTGCTCAAAAAAAGAAACCAAAAAAAAAAACAACCCACCCCAGACCGAAACAAACCCCGAATCTCGACGTTTACGGAATTTTCCCGCTCTCCTCGCCGCCCTCCCTTATTTTTAGCTGCGCTTTTTCAACCGCGGCTTCCGAGAGCACGGGTCATTGATCTTGAGACTGGCGGATGAGATTCCCCTCCGGCTCCGATGTCGCTCCCAGGAATCCGTGTCCAGGGAGGCGGAATCGAGCCGGGTGGGCACCGCCGCCGGGTGAAGAACCCGGGGAAGGCGTCGCCTGCGGGTCGGAAGCGCCCTCGGAGCGTGGCGGCGTCCGGAAATTCCTGCTCCTCCCTGGGAATCTGCCGTCCTCCCCGAGAGGTTTTCCTCGGGGTTGGATTCGAGGCCGGACTCCCGGGATCTGTCTCCGTGGGCTCGGAATGCCGCGTCATCCGGGAATCTTTTGCCTCAGTTTCTGAGCAGGGGTGTTGGGGGCAGGGTGGGTTCTTGGTGAGTTTCTGCTCAAATTTTTGGGTTCCGAGGGTCTCAGCTGGAAAGGTCTTGAGGGCTGGGGTTGATTTTCCTTTCCCTCAAAACATATCGGATCGTGTTGGAACAGCCTGGCAGAGCTGGGAATGTCCAGCCTGGAGAAGAGAAGGATCCAGGGAAGACTTCAGAGCTTTTCCCAGTGCCTGAAGGGGCTCCAGGAGAGCTGGAGAAGGACTTGGGACAAGGGATGGAGGGGACAGGACACAGGGAATGGCTTCCCACTGCCGGAGGGCAGGGATAGGTGGGATACTGGGAAGGAATTTTTCCCTGTGAGGGTGGGGAGGCCCTGGGATGGAATTCCCAGAGCAGCCGTGGCCGCCCCTGCATCCCTGGAAGCGTCCCAAGCCCAGGCTGGAGGGTTCGTGGTGGGAGACGTTCCTCGGAAACTCACTCGGACGAGCCGCCCGCGTCGCCCGAAACCCGTCCCGTGCCAGACGGGCCGAGCGAGTTCCGGAGGCTCCCAACAACGTCTCATCCATGCCCGAGCAACCCCTGCCGTCCCCCCGAACGCTGGGATGAGATCGTTTATCCTGGGAGGCAGCCGGCGATCCCTCCGAGGCGCCTGGGAGACGATTCCCCCTAATTTTCCTGCCGCTCCGGGGGTTTAATCAGCCGGCAAATTGCAGGCCTGGCTGATTCCCGCCTTATCTCCCGGTCTTGCCGCTCGGGTTCAAGGGCCCTGCTCGGCTTGGTCGCCGCCGGGACGGGCTCCCCAAAACTTCTCTGAGGGCAGAATTACCGGGATTAAAGGCTCCGAGCGCAGGAGCTGCAGGTCTGAGCAGCTTTTCCGGGACGGCAAACCTGCGTTCGACCACGGGAAGCGTTTTGGGGTTCTTTGAATCCTTCCAGGCGAGGAGCCTTTCCGTGAAAAGCGACCCCGGCCGCATCCAGCCCGAATCCCCCGGGGAATGGCGCCAGATCTCCGAGTTCTCCCGTCGTCCTTAAAAATCCCGTGACGTGGCATCCCTTTAACCTGGTTACCTGCTTTTCCCGTGGTCTTTCTGAGGGATCCCTGCGTTTCCTCTGCCCTATTTTCCCTCGGCAGCTCCCTCGTCGCGAGGGCGGCGAGGGACGAGGAAGGGGAATTTTCGCTCTCCCGCGGGGCCAGGATCCTGATTTGCCGGCGGGAGGCATCGCTGGGATAATCAAACCTCTCGGCTTCTTTGTTCCGGGCACCTATTGCCGGGAAGGGAGGCTGCTGTGAGCTCTCACAAAAGGATCGGGAAGGCTGGAATTCGAAGGGAAGCGCGTTCGGGGAGGAGGAGGAGGAGGAGGAGGAGGGTTTGGCCACCTCGCGGGGAGGGTGTGGGAGTTGGGGGTTTGGGGGGGTCGTTTGTTCTTCCCGCGTAATTAAAAGCGGGTCCTGATTGCTACAAGTTCTCGTTGCTTTCCCCCAAAACTGTTGTCGTTCCGAAATTCCCGGCGTTGTCGTTCCAAAAATGGCGGCATGAGAAAAATGGATCGTTTTCCCAACAGCAATTCCCCGTTTTTTTCCAGTCCGCGGCTCCGGAGCTTCTGAGATGCCGGGTGGAGGGTGGGCTGGATGGAACTCTTCCCATTCCCCGGTAGTTTCCCCTCTTGTTTTGTTCTCCGGAGTGGTGGAATTTGGTCTCCTGGTCCGAAAAACCTTTGGGAAAGGCTCTCTAGAACGTGGTGGGATTTGTGGGGCTGTCCCACGCAGGAGCTGATGATCCTTCTGGAATAGCTCAGGTTATTCCATGATCCTACGTCTTTGGGAATCTTTCCATGATCCTACGTCTTTGGGAATCTTTCCATGATCCTACGTCTTCGGGAATCTTTCCATGATTCTACATCTTCAAGAATCTTCCCATGATTCTCACCCTTTTTTTGGGGGGTGTTAGGAGTTGGAAAAGCCTGGGAATATGGGGAAGGAATAATTTTACTCTTAAAAAAAATCAAATAATTTGCCTCTGGGCAGGGAATAATCCCATTTTGGATGGAGCGGGGCTGGTGGAAATGGGCTCTTTGCTGTCGAGTAGCTCGGCACTGCCAGAATTCCTAAAAAAACGTTTTATTTTAAGGATCATCTCCACGAGCCACCCAAGACCCACCCTGACTTGTGCTCCAAAATACCCTTCCTTGGGAGAACCGAGTTCCCAGTTAAACCACCCCCAGACCGGTTTAAAACTCTTGCTTTGATCCCCAAAGGCCGGGAAAATCCTCATTTAAACATTCCTCATGCAAAGCGGGGCTCCTGACCCGACCGGTGCCGCAGGTTATTCCCTTGTTTCGCATCCCGATCATCCCGCAGCGGCTTCTCCTACGTTTCCAGCTCCCGTCCGCGGCTCCGGCCACGAACCCCAAGGTTTTGGGTCGGCTCCTCCATCCCGGCTGCCTCCGGAGCGCTCCTCTCCCGCACGCACCCGGCTCCTCTTCCCTCGGCTTTCCCGCTTGCCGGGCCGGCAATCGTTCCCTGCTCTGGCGGCGGATAAACGGGGATTGGTCATCCCGACGGCTCCGTGATGGCTTCCAGGGCACCTGAGTTAAATGGGATGAGACAAAATCGCATTTATCGCCTTCGCCAGTCACCTGCTCTTCCTCCTTTCCTTCAGTGTTTGTCCGAGACAGGCTTGGATCTGTTGGAGCAGAGCCAGAACTGGATCTGGAGCCCCTCCGCTCTGGAGCCAGGCTGGGAGAGCTGGGAATGCCCAGCCTGGAGAAGGGAAGGCTCCAGGGAGAACTCAGAGCCCCGTCCAGGGCCTAAAGGGGCTCCAGGAGAGCTGGAGAGGGACTTGGGACAAGGGATGGAGGGACAGGACACAGGGAATGGCTTCCCACTGCCAGAGGGCAGGGATAGATGGGATACTGGGAAGGAGTTCTTGGCTGTGAAGGTGGTGAGGCGCTGGAATGGAATTCCCAGAGAAGCTGTGGCTGTTCCATCCCTGGAAGTGTCCCAGGCCAGGTTGGAGCACCCTGGGATAGTGGAAGGTGTCCCTGCCCGTGGCAGGGGGTGGGACCGGATGATGCTGAAGGTTCCTTCCCACCCAAAGCATTTCACGATTCCATGATTTCTGGAGGTAGCTGGCTCAGCTGTGCTCCAGCAGGACATGAAAAATCCCAGTTATTCCATTTTCTTCAACTCCTTATCATCCCTGGGCTCCGCCTCGCTGAAGACCTCGTTCTGCCTTATTTTGTTGGGATTTTGGAAGGGTTTTTTTCCCTCCTCTTCATCTTTCCCCTTCCAAGGCCTTCAGCCAGAGCGTTCCGCTCATCCCTCGGTTCTTCTCCTGCCTGTGGAATGCACGGCTGCTAAACCAGGATTTTCCAGGCTATCCCAGACTTTGTAACAGGCCTGGGAGGCCTGAGAAATTTATCGAGAAGCCCTGTGGGATCTGCTGGAAAATTTGCCCCCTCCTGCCTTTTATTTCTCATGTTTTCCTTCTGCTCCATTTCTCCCCGCTTGCTTTTTTCACACGTTCCGCACCCTCCCTCGCGGCTCCGGCAGAAACTCCTCCATCCCCGCGAGGAGAGACCCGGAATTCTGTCGGAAGGCTGCAGGAGCACAAAAACATCCCTCCTGGCTGCTTTTCACGGAGCTCCCAGAGTCCGGCGGGGCTGCGGGGACGCGTGAACTCCGTCGGAGCTGCTCCTCGTTTTTGGGATCGGCCTTTGAGTTTCCTCCTCCTCCTCCCACCATTTCTTTGGTCATTCCCCTGTGGGAATTGTCTCGTGTCAGGTGCCTGAATTATCTCTCTTAGAGCAGCGGAATTGTTGAGGTTGGGAAGGATTTCCCAACGCTCAGAGGAGTCCAACCATTCCTTCGGCATCGCCAAGGCCGCCACCGGCCGCGTCCCCAAGTGCCACATCCACAGGGATGTTAAATCCTTCCAGGGATGGAGGGCTCCATCTCTGTGCCAGGACTGGAATATTCCCAGTATCCAACCCAAACCTCCCCCGGCACGGCTTGAGGCCGTTTCATCCCGTCCCTTGTTCCCTGGGAGCAGATCCCAACCCCCCCCACCCGGCTCCGACATCCCGCTGGCATCTTCCCGACTGTTTTCCTCGTGCCCGAGCTCTGCCGTTCCCTTGGAATTCCTCCAGCTCGCCGAGCTCCTGCTGCAGTCACACTTTTTGTCTTTTTTTTTTTTTCCCTTCCCCATTCTCCTGTCCTCCCACTCCCATCGCTCCCGCTGCCGTTCCTTCGGCATCTCGCAGGGAAAAAGATGTTTTCACGCTCCGGGATCTCGTGGAGCCTTTGATGCTGGGGTATGCAAATTTATTTGCGTCTCCTTTGTGCTGCTGGTACCTCGCTGCGTCTTTCAGGTGCCCGATCCTTGATCTGGCTCCGCCGTTTCCCGGTGGGAATTAACCCTCGTGCTACTGGTGGCAGTTAATCCATGGGGAATTAAAAAAAAAAAAAACAAAGAAACCAAAAAACTTCATTAATTCCTGGCAGTTTTAGCGCCGAGGTTTTTTTTTGGCCGCCGCGAGTTGTGAACGAGAGGCTGGGGGGAAAATTCGGGGTGTGGGATTCGGGGAGGAACGTGGGGAAAGCAGGAGCTGCGCCAAGGATATCCCGTGATCTTCCCTCTGCCGGAGTAAAACGGGTCCCGGTTGTGTCAAATCGGTGAGGAAATGGTAAAATCTTCCATTGGCCTCGGCGGGATTCCTCGGGAAGAGCTCGGGAGTTTGGTGGGTGGGTTGAGGCGCTGTCCCTGCTGGATGAGGAGCCTTCGGAGTGGGGCTTTGAGGCTAAAAAGCGGGGATTTGATTCCGCGTAACCATGGAATGGTTTGGGTTGGAAGGGACCTTGAAGATCCCGTTACGCATCTTTGCCGAGCGTCCGTTTCCCTGGCTGCCGGGAAAGTGACTCCTACCCACGGATATCCATCCCCTTTTCCTCGAGGAAAAAATACTGTTTCATCCCTCCGTAGAGGAACTTGGAATTTGGGAGGTGTTTTGAGGGAATGAGAAGGTCAGAGCAGCCTCGCATCCAAGTTTTGTGATGGATGAGGCGCGTTTCCTTCCAATGGAGACGGGAACGCGATCCGTGCAGCGCGGCCAATGGGCTGGCTGGGAAGCCAAAATAAACGAAGTGTGGAGTGGGAGGAGGAATTTCGGTGTGGCAGGGAACAAAACCCGATGCGGGTTGGCGTGGAGCTGACTCGAGCCTCAGATGGGAGGAATTTAACCCGGAATTCTTGCACGGAACCTGACGATGATTTCCCTGTTTGCTTCTGGAACGTCGATGGGCAGCGTTGTCCTGCCCTGCCATGGATTGCTCCGTGGGTTATTTCGGGAGAGTCTGTGGGGTGTGGAAGGTGAGGAAGAGTCCGGTGTGGAAGGTTGGGAATGATCGTTCTGGAAGGTGAGGGAGAGTCTGGTGTGGAAGGTTGGGAATGATCATTCTGGAAGGTGAGGAAGAGTCCGGTGTGGAAGGTTGGGAATGATCATTCTGGAAGGTGAGGGAGGGTCTGGTGTGGAAGGTTGGGAATGATCATTCTGGAAGGTGAGGGAGGGTCTGGTGTGGAAGGTTAGGAA
>VXAZ01008429.1:829865-874543 GCA_013399875.1 Gymnorhina tibicen | reverse complement strand
CCCTGCAGGCGCGGGGGAACCATCGCACCTGCCCTGCCCAGCGGGAGCCGCCAGCTCCCCCTGCCGGCCGTGAGCGTCACTGCACCCAAGGGGAAAGGGCCTGAGGCCGGGAAGGGGTCACTGGGCTCTGGGTCTGTTTGGTGTTACTGACACAGTTATTGGTGGTTGTTTGCCTTTATTCCTATTATTATATTATTATGTTATTCCTATTCCTCATATCTTTGTCTGAAAGCCCCTTAATTTCAAAATTATAATAATTTGGAGGGAAGGGTGTTACATTTTCCATTCCAAGGGAGGCTCCTGCCTTCCTTAGCAGACACCTGTCTTTCACACCAAGACAACATGTACATTAATATTGAACCTCCTACATCCCAATAGTTCCCAGTGGTGATGATACTGCTTGGGTAGAGTTGTGGCTGTTCAGTGAATTAATGAGGACTAATTTTGTTCCTGTGCTTGGCAGTTGTCATCATGAGCTTTAGTTTTGCCAGGCCCATGTCTGAATTGGTAAAATTATGCTCTCAATAATACAACAATGTGTCTAATACCATGCTGCAAAAAATATGTCATATTAGTCATCTGAATGAAGTGGAAGAAATGTTCTGGGAGGGAACTAATTTGCAGGCAAAGGAGATGCTACTGCACTGCAGAAGGGCTGGTTTAGGGACATGGACAGGCCACAACACCCAACTTTTTAGGTTCAAATCAGCCCTTGAGTCAGGCATATGGAACATTTAGCCACTTACTAAGTGTGATCTGGAAGGTTCTACCTGCGTTGCATCAACAAGCCCAATATTTAATTTCCTGTTAAAACCAGATACGGATGAACATACATAATTTCATGCCTTCTGTATTTGACATCTCTTCGTAGCTGATAAAGAATAGGCTGCTACTTAGCTATGGTGCCTCTTCTTAAGCTGCTTTTTGACCGTGAGCAAACTGTTGTTTCTACTCATGCAGTAATACCCCAGACATATTCCCCTGTATCCAAAGATGTGGGTGTTTTGCAGAGGTTAATGGAAATTAAATTAAAGCTGAATAATACTGATTATAATGCAAGAGTGTGCAAGCAAAGCTAATTAATACAACTGGCAACACTGCTCAGTCCTGCCCTGTGACACCTCTCTCTCTCTTTCTCCCTCAATCCCATTTTTTTCCTAAGCAAGTAACCACAGCAACCTAAAACTACATATTTTATACAGTCTTGAATGGATAGATTTACAGCAGCGTCCCACTTTTTTGCATGCAGAACTTAAATGATATTCAGTCCTTCAGAAAGAAATGAAAAACTGTTATATTCTCCCTTTTTCCTTCTTGCTTATGAACATCCTAGTTCTACCATTAGGCTTACAGTATTTCCTAGATTTTAGTGTTTGCTGAGTTTTTCTGTGCAAGGAACTGTTGCAAATAAACTTGGATTTTGTCTTGGTTAAGTGACATATGTCAACAAATGTAATTTCTGGTGGACCAGCTCACTTTTAATCTTACATTAATGATCCAACTCTGCCATTAGTTTACCAAAGGGCGGAAGAATGGCTTTTAACTCTGGATATTATGCATATGCTACCTGAATAAAAAATTTGAAAATCAGGCTGAAGAATTTGAAAACCAGAAGGTGATAACAAGACAGAATGCTCATGTAGCATCTCCTAAGCATTAATTTTAGAAATGCCATCTCAGTACATATTCCCCAGAGGCATGAGAGGAATAGAGTCCATTAAATTTAAGCTTTGAGGGCTTCGCTTGCAACAAGACCCCCCCTCAGTCACTTCTTGCACCAACAAGGTCTCCACTTGTGAGGCACTGTCTGATCCCAGATTTTGAAGCATCCTGTTCGTAGGGTTCCCATGGGCTGTTACATGCCTGACTGTCTGAAAGCCTTTGATACTATTCTTCCTTTTCCACAGGAAACAAACCAGTTGCTGTGTCAGCATCCTGGCCAGGAATCAATGAGAACAAGCTACTTGTCAGGCAACACCCAGGGCATAGATAATTAGGATGGGGATGATATTTCAGCAAGAGCCTTTCTGGTACTAAGGAAAAATACAATGAAAATTCAACACAATTTTGGAAAAAATAAAAAATGCCGTCTGTAAAACGTACGGGTTTATTTCTATGGCAGAGGTCAAACAACACTACAGCTACTTTTCCACCCCGTGCTCTCCAAGCAGGAATAAGAGCATTTTTTTAGCTGTGTATTCTAGTTGCCTCGTAGTTGCCTCATGGCTTCTTACTAGAGAAAGTGTCTCAGATTCCCAGTGTCTTCCACTTCAGGCATGACAGCAACTACAAACTCTCCCATTTATAATTACAGAGGTACAAGTGTATTTTGACCTCATAATCCCTCTTTGGCAAATACACTGATTTCTTACGGGGAATATATGTATTTTACCTTCTTTCATATGACCAAACAGTCCATGAGCCACAACGTGAGGACATCAGATACAGAAATATTCTGATTCCATGAATAGCAGAGGTGGGAACCATTCATTATACCTTTGCACTCTTTGATCTCAGCTTTAAAAGCTAAACCAACCACAAACACAGGAATGTGAAATACATGGAGTAATAAACAGACACTTTAAAAATTTTCTTTATTTTCATTTTCAAGTTTAAGGTCAATCTTCATTAATTTGCAGCTAAAATGAGAGTACAAAAATGTTCCCGTTAGTCTAGTTTGAATTTAGATGTATTTGCAAATAAAACTAAGCCTGCTTTTTCAAATATTATTTCTGTGCACAAATTATATAGCTCATTCTTTTCATAACGCATGTAAAACAGATTTCAGTTCAAACATTAAAATATTTTACATTTGGGTATCAGAATTACAAACAGAAATAAAATGTTCTCAAAAAAATGTGCCTAAACTGCAGAAGTACACACTAAAGACGTCACAATGTACACATGCAGAGACATGCACAAATGAATATCTATGTATATGAACATACTAGAAAGATCAAAAATACCTGTGTCCTGGTTTTTATGAAATCTCAGTCATTTAACTAACAAGAATGCATGTTTAATGCAGTACTCATATATTGCTTACACAAGAATTATAGTTTCCTATTTATGTCAATACAAAATCATTTCAGTCACACAGTAAAATTGTGTGTCTTCTAGTCAATGTCCTACAGTAATGCTGAAATGCTGAAATACATTAAGGAATCATAAGGGAGAAGATGAAGGGATAGTGCAAGATAAAGCTGTATGGAGTCTTTGAGAGGATTAATTTTCCTCATGATGAATTGCTAACTGTAAATCCTCTCTCTTTGTTAGACAATATCCTCTTTCTTTGGAGTGATTCCATTTCTCACATAGTGGAAGAAGATGTATCAGAGGAAAATCCTATTTATACATTGTGTTGGAATTATGGAAACAGGACAAAGTTCCTTTCTGAACTTAGATAAATCATAAGAACTCATCATCTGCTGGCAAATCATTCCAGCAGAAAGTGTGTTGTTTCAGTGTACCTGTAGAAATCTTCAGGTGTAGCCAAGGGACATTGAACATAATATTTGGTGATAATGTCTTTTTGGGGAAAATTAAATTTCAAAAATCCTGGCGTATAAGAAGACAGAGATGCCCATAGGTCCTTTATCTGAAAGTCCATGTCTTTTAACATGGCTATTTTATTTTATTTATATTTGAAAGATGATGCTCAAAGAACAGACCCTGTAAATAAGACTCCTCATTCCTAAGAAGGCCACCTGGAGTGAAGATGTCCAGCTAATTCTTTGGGCTTGCTTCTTCCACTAAAACCAGCACAGGAATCTATTTTTAGGACTTTAAATTTTCTAAAGTGGTATAGACCAGATTCTGTCACCCTAATTATACAGAGTGGTATATTATTTTATAAACAAATTGGTTGTTTCTACTGGTGGTTATCTCTAGTAGAAGGAAAGTGAACATAAGTATATCCCAGTCTGTGTACAGAGGCAAGATCCACATCTCCACAACATGCTCTTAGTGTTTTTAAGGTCATTGAAAGTTTGCACATCAAACACTAAGAAGCCTAGGACATAATGTAAGTTCTTTTCAGCTACTGCCTAATGAATAAGAACAGTAATGTATTACATGAGGAGTGTGTCTAAAATTGCTTGTTACTAAACTGGCTTGTACCACAGAAGTTGGATCCAATCTTTGAATGTCATAAAGTTAAGTTTCAGGATATAAACAGGTTTATGGGATTTTGGATTAGCTCAGGAACGTTATCATGAGCAGTCCAGGGCAGGCAGTATTCACCACTCTGCAGCTGGCACCCTGATGGGGGATGTGGTCAGCATGAGCAAGGTCTGTGCTCTTGCCCAGATAATTGCTCCGAGGCCATCTCCTGCAAACCATCCTGTCACATCTCATGCATGGAATACAAGACTCAAGGGCTGCCTCCCTGATGGCTGCTGGCATGAGCCAGGGCTGCTTCATATGCCATGCAGCTCATGGGCTTCCTTCTGCAGTGGGACCCCAGCCGTCTGATGCATCTGGTCAGCACATCATCACTAAATAATTTCTTAGCTAATAAAGAATCTCACTGCCAGGACTCTTTTGTTCTTGCATCTACTCACTCTAATGTGGTATCCACCCAAGGCAACAATCTCTGAAACAGCTTCTTAGACACCTTGCCTTTTACCTTCCTTCAAAATCCTGTTTACTCTTTACCACATCAGGATCACTATTCACTTTCTGTAGTTTTCTTGTGTCATACACGTTTATACTGCATCCTCTCTGCCAATAAATCCTTTTAGAATATGCTATGGTATGCAAAAGTCTGGCTCTAACTCTGGATTCCAGTTTGCCTTTTTGTTGGAGTGATTAATAAACAATTCCTATTGCATAGACTTGTTGTACAACGAGGAAAGTAACTCACACACCTAAGCAGCAAGCTATTAAAGTGATCCTAATAGGAAATAAACTGGGGTTCAGTTCACAATCCTATTTATACTTGTTTGCATGTTTGTAAAAAGGACTTCTTATTCATACATGGATTTTTTTTCTAAATGCCATCTGTTTGTTATGAACAACTTTTGAATAGTTCTTTTAAATGACCCTCTAAGGATACTCACATATATCTGATGGGGAAGGCAAATAAATTTACCTCTTTTATCTTCATAAACATACAAACTCACAGAGAATATATATTATTTCTTCCATATTAAGAAGTAATATTTTGAATTAATTCCTAGACTTTACTACATGGAACATTTATATTCCTTTTAGATATATATTTATGATAATCATGGAGTACTGTGATACAGAATGCTCACAATGTATTAAATAAGTTCTGCACAGTGAATTAGTGATATCAGAGAAAGTTAATTTTTTGAACTGACATTAGAATACGGCTTGAAAAATTGTGGTTATTTTCATGTAATGTTAATGGTAACTTTTTTCCAAGTCAGCCTGAGCTTCAACATAATTAAGGGGGCATGTCTAAAATAACCAATTAGCCATAACTCTACTTACCAGCTAAGACTAAGACCTTCAAGTAAGGCTGATCAATATGAAAATGACTGGTTTTAAAACCAAAATCATGTCAATACAAACAATAAATTAAAACTAAGTAACTGAAAATTCAATATATAAAAAGGTTACTGTATGACTTAACTATATATAACCAATATGTATATAGTTGAAAAGAGATTTAGTGGAAGACTAGACTTTAGTCTCACTTTCTTGAGATGTCTGGGTTTGAGTTTTAAAAAACGTGAGTACTTTAAATGAACTCTGTGGGTTTGAATGTGCACACTCAAAACCCTTTATGGCTAAAAATGCAGATTCATTTGTTCCTTTCCTGGTTTTAATTGCAATGAGCTTTACCCCTTATTATCCAGCCTCATCTTAATAGCAATGCAGAACAGGACATACACAAGGGATAACATAGAAGTTAGTAAAAAACAAATGTCATGAATTTGTGTGTATGTCTGTGTAGTGCCACTGCTTTAGACAAATGACGTCTGAAGATCCTACAGTGTTTGCAGCTGGTTTCACCAAGACCTGCTTCTGGAGATACTCAGCAGCAGCTGCCTGCTGTATTCAACCTGGAACACCTGGAGGTCTTCATGTCTTCGGTGACTGACATTTAAAGTGCAGTGAAGCATTGTTAAGTCCATCCTCACCTGCAATTTTCTTCATTAATTGGCACAATTCTTTGTTTTTCTTCTGTCACTTTGTCTGATGCCTTTTGTAACATTAATGGCGACTTCTTGTGTGGGCATTTTCTGTGTGTCCCATTTACTCTGTGAGAGTTTCAAACAGTACAGTGAGTTCCACAATGACAACAGAAAGAGTCATTGATGATTACCCCCTAATTTACAAAAACAGTTCTACTTAATAAACAGAATGTCTCCAGCATCCTTCACACAGCACTGTGATGCAGAGCAACTTCCTCATTCAGTGTGGACACAAGCTTTTATACCTGCTACAAAGGCAGTGGATGTCAGTAGGCTTTGGATTAACCTTCTTGACTATAATTTTCATCTCTGCATGTGGGTACTCTAAAAGCAGGGCAAATAAATCTGGTTTCAGCCCAGAAGTGAAAATTAGAGGTTCCTTTTGATGTCACTGTGAGTAGTGCATCACTAGCCTGAGACAGAATTTTCTGTACTTGATTTTATATTTCTGATGGGAAAATGCAGTTTTAAAGTAACACTTACTTCTGCCTGCATACAAGACCTAAGCACAATATATACCTTTCAGAGCTTCACCAGGTTATTTTCAATATTCAAAAAAATCAGTCTGTCTGAGGCATGCAAGTGCATCCCTAATTTAAATTTACACTCTTCCATCTCCCAGACTGTCTGCTTGTTGCCATAAGCAACGCACTATAATGCACAGTAAACTGAATAGGTCTAGCAAAGTGCACCCAGATCTGGGCTGATAGAGCACACAGCTGAATTAGGTGGGTTTGATTATTGCATTGCCAGTGTTCCACGAGACTATTTTTCAGTGTAAGGAATGCCAGGTAAATTAGGCATTATTTACATGCTAAGAGTGCCAGGTAAAATAATGTCTGATAAAATTCCACTGACATAAGTGGAAGGTACCTATATATTGCAGAGCAACACCTGGAGTTAATTTGCCACTGTGTATTATTTCATATTTCTGCAGCCTGGATACACCTACTCCTTTGCTATCTGCTCCCCCAGTGCTACTGTTCACGCAAGGACTTGCCAAAGACTATCATGAGAATCAAACCAGGTTATCGTCAGTCAGGGGTATAATCTGGATACCACCTTTTTTTGGGGGAGGGGTGCCTGACCATCCTTGTTACCTTCACTGGTATAGCACTTCATCATCATCGCCATCATCATCTTTAACTTCTAAGTTGTTTTGACATTACTGTCTTGAGAGGTACTAAAGTTTCCCAGATACAGCCTCTGTCAAACCTTTTCCCTTTTTACACCACAAGTTGTACCCTGTCACCTAACCAAGTATCATGGGATAAGGCAGATGGCTGCTTTAGAGCTTGATGCAGGAGAAAGTGAGAAACAGAGAGGTGATGTGATTAATCCCCTGTTAGCCCACGGGCCAGTGGCACAACCCAAGTCTCCCGAGAGCACCATGTGCTGCATTGCATTGTATTCTAGAGCATGTAGAGATAAAAGAAAAACTGTAGTCAATATGAATGCTCAGGTGAATAAAATGGGTACCTTTTTGAGTTGCTGGCGATAATCACCTTTTCAACTCAAGGCATCTAAACTTAGGGTGTTCACATTATCTGCTTATCTTGTGGTTCCCTAAACAGTCAGTGGAGAAACAGGGATGCAGAATGGCAAACCAGAGATGGAGCCTATATTAGATACTACACTTTCTCTCTAGGAATATATGTTTCTTTTTTGACTATAAGAAGTTTAGACAACTTAACTTCCTTTCTTATGCACCTGCATTAGATGTGGAGAATAATGTAATGCTTTACTTATCATCAGAAATTTTCTTTGCAGTGAGCTGCAACAGCCCAGATACATGTTACTGAATGTATCTCAGCCAGAAAATGCAGGAGGATATCTTCAAAGTCGTAGGGCTTCAGGGCAGGAACTCACACTTCACTGAGTAATACCATTACAGTCAACACTCACATCATTAATATGTTGTGGGAATTTGCCCATAGTTCCTACTAAGTGCAATACAGAAGTGATTTTCCATTCAATTACAAAATTAGACAATTTTCTCAAACAGTAGGACAGGTGCACACTGTAATTGTCAATTGGGGCCAAGTCTTTTTCAAATTGGATTAATAATTATGTTGTTCTGTTCAACCATATCCAACCTCACCAATTAATTTTTTGCTGTGGGCTAGTGGCTATGACAAGCATTTGGGTTTTTGATTTACAGAAAACCCATGGCTCTAGATGTCATGCTGTCGTGGATTGTGTCCCTGTCCCCCTGGAGGTGCAGTATCTCCTGAAAAGATACAGCAGTATCTTTTATGTCACCTGGGAATATCTTTGTACTAGAGCAATACAGAAGATAATAATACAAGAGAGGTATAAAATAAATAGGCATGTAGTGATGTGTTGTGTGTTAGCAAATGCAAGGTGAAGGTCAATCCAAATTCCCTTTTTCATTTGCTCGGACCCCTTGGTTTAAGGATGTGACTTCCAAGGTGGGACAACTTCTTACGGGGTGGGTGTAGCAGTTCCAGCACAGGCTGTGCTGAGGCACTTTCTGTGGAAAAATGTCAAAAGACAAAGCTCAGCGAGGAGGAGTGCCCACATTGGCAGTAATTCAGCAGAAACAAACTGTGTGCATACCTGAGGAGCAGGGGCACCAGGGGAGCTTGTTTCATGCATGAGAGAGGCAAGAAACAATGGATGGAATTGCACAGAAGTGTTGCAGTCATTCTCTGTTTAAAACAATGCAGCTAACAGGAATTAAGCCGAAGGAATGACCCAAATGGTGACCAAAAGCTGAAATTTTCTTTAACTTGAAAATTCATACTCCTTTTCATATGCTAGTAAAGTAAAACTTGTACATGCTTTTCATGTATATAAAGTCCCTCAAACTCCATTTAAGTGTGCAATTACGTCAGCTGAAACTTTTCCCCCCTATCCTCAAAGAAAACAATATAAATGACTTAACAGGGGAGGTGGGTCAGAGGAGACTCTACCTTTGTGTCCTGGGATGGTCAACAGGCCGTACTCTCTCCTCCCCCATGGGGATGCCTGTCAGGTAAGCTTTATTCCACAGTAATTCTATTGCTTATGCTTTCTGTTACCATTTTGCTTTCTGGTACCAGTGCATTTATCAACAGCAGTTTGTGGACCTCGCTCTGTCCAACAAGCAAGAAATTGCACTATTTGTGAATGTGGAGTCTCACTGAATTTGCCCAGACTCACAGTGCCGTGCATGCCAGTTCTGCACCAGGGGCTGCGGTTGTGACCACACTTACTGCGCCGCCACACTGCGCCTCTGGCTCCTCAGCAGACCGAGAGTGCCAGGCTGGTGGCTCTAAAATACTGTCTGTGAAGGTGTCCCAGGATCTCGGACAGGCAGGTAGTACTGAGTAAGAAAGGGAAGGCCCCCAGTCCTGCTACATCTGCAGACAATGCAGAAAACAAGGGGGATTTCCCTTCCCTAATTTTTTACGTGATCGAAGAATTGCTGTAGTCGGCAGGATTGCCATGGATAAACAGTTATAGAAGTATGAACGTGCTCCTTCCCAGGCAGGCAAGGAATGGGCCCAAAAATTCTGGAAAGACAAAGCAATTATTTGTGCAGTATTGGAGACTCACTTATCTTGCATGCAAAAGGAAATCAAAGACTCCCTTCTCCCCTGAGATATGTCATATATAGAATATGCTGCTTTGAAATCAGAAAATGGACTATTAAAGTCATCACTGGCTTTTGAAAGAGAAATAAAAGAAAGATCTGGAACCCAAAAATAAAGCATATAACTGAGAAAGATCATTTTAAGATTCTACTCGCTTCAGCAGAGCATAGGGAAAGGCAATTATTGCAGAAATTAGTTAGGAAAGAGTTGTAGTAGAGTGAAACAAGATCTGAGAGAGGAAATAGAGGGCAGGAAAACAACTGAATTGTTACTATCTTTGGCAACTGAGCAGCTGCAGAAACAGTTACAGAAAGAAAAGGAGATAAAGCAAAAATTGGAAGAAAAGGTAGAGATTATGCTCAAGAAGGCTGCCAATCCAGCCAGCATTGTACAGAAAAGAAAACCTATTTTATCCCCTGGAGAATGGTGAAAAAGCCGAGGGGACAGTGGCGACTCACCATTGTCCGCAGGAGACTGAATGCCAATATTGCACCTTTAACTATTGCTGTGCCAAATTTTGTAGAACTGGTAATGCAAATTCAGGGAACATCCTATTCATGGATGTCAACCCTAAATGTAAAAGATATGCTATTTATGATTCCGCTCTAGGAACGCCTCAAGGCTAAATTCATGCTCACCCGGAAGGGAGTGCAGCGTACCTTTGACAGATTCCCACAGGAATATAAACATTCACCCATGACTGCACATTCTGTGATTGCCAAACTTTTACAGTCTCGCTCTCCCCAGATGTGAAATTAGATGATATTGTAATAAGAGGAGACTCCCCTGAAAAAGTAGGGGAAGCAGCAACAACAGCATGGCAAGCACTTCTCAAAGTAGAAACTGAGATTCCCCCTGAGAAATGCCAAGGACCACGTAAAGGACTTTATCTGCTACATCTACAGATAACCCTGAAAACAAGGAAATCTCCCTTCCCCAAATTTTTACCTAACACTTCTCATATGAGAAACCAAGGAAGCAGTAAACCAGCCATAGGTTTTGACTTTCTTTAATCTGCAGCAGCTCAGCAGCTGCTATACAAACAGGGCAACCTGTAAGAGGCAGGTAAGGTGGGTAGACAGCTGTGACAGAAGGCTGGTCTTTGGTATAGCCCCAAAGCCTAGTTCTTACAATGTATACAATGTACACAACACATAAGTGAGGGAGAAAAGGGGGGAGGATCTGATCCAAAGCCTACTGAAGTTATTGAAAAGACACCCACTGACTTTTTCAAGCTTCATCTCCAGCTTTGAATGAACCAGGGTTCATGCAGTGCACATATTTGAAGCAGAACAGCAATTAAGGGAAAACATGTTCCCTTTCAGATAATTAATCTAAATAGTTTGCACAGTACATGCCACAGCTGGACTGAGTTGGAAATAAATGAGCGTGGGGGCTTTCTTTACTGTAGCAAGTGTGTGTGTTGCTCTGACTGACAAATAAAACATCGATTCTGTGGCCATTCAGGTGTGAAGCATTCTCAGAGGTGCTCAGCTCAATCGTGCCGTGGCTGTAGTGCAGCCTGGCACCATTTTCTTATACCTCAAGACATTAAATACAGTTTAACTGCAAAAAGAAAGGCTGTCACAAAAGTAACTTAGACCTGGTTGAAGCTAGTGCTGGGCATTAGGGAACATAATTATATTCAAACC
Organism: Gymnorhina tibicen; assembly: GCA_013399875.1. Taxonomy (NCBI): domain Eukaryota; kingdom Metazoa; phylum Chordata; class Aves; order Passeriformes; family Artamidae; genus Gymnorhina; species Gymnorhina tibicen. The sequence continues at coordinate 863,125 of VXAZ01008429.1, read as the reverse complement.
TCTGTGTTCCTGAAGCCATTCTGTCTCTGCGTTGTAGCTCCCATGCCGTGGACCATGGGGTTTGCACACTGAGAGCCACAGCTGTTCTTCTTCTCGGCGTTCAGCATTCCAGCTGTGGCTGATGCTGTAGATACACCTGTGTGAGCCAATTTCCCATCCTCCAGAGAACCTAGTAGGGACACATGGAATTGGGCAATTAATACCGAGGAGCAATTTGCAGCTACCTCTGCCATCCCTCTATTTTGCCACATTTTGTGATCGTGTCAGCGATGCAAGGTGTGGTACAGTTGCACTCTACCTCCCTGTGTCATCTTGATCCTCACACTTGACATCATTTGGCCTTTTTCCTATGGTCCACTGCTCTGTGAAACATTGGCTCAGAAAACTTGGAAAACCAGTCAATGAGTGCAGCATATCACTAGATTTTTGTCACCTGCAGGTCTCCGTTGGCTTCTCTTCACACACAGCTCCTTGCATGACCAAGAGGTGAACTTAAGACCCAGAGAAGGCTCCCTTAAATCTGTTCCAGTTCTGGGAAATGAAGGGGTTAGATGTGAGCATGACAGATGAGACCAATATGGATGGAAAGGTTGCTCTCTTCATGGCCTTGCCTTGAATATCTTTTCATTCGAAGTTGAGAAATTTAGAAAAAATTTATTTCATGCTGTTTTGTCTATCAGCAGTCAAATAAATGAGTAATTTGCTTTCTGCTCTAGCTGTGTGGATACACATGCATCATACAACATGATGTTGGACAGATAAGTGAGTTTTCTCATCTTACTGCAGTAACAAAAATCAGTTTTCATTTGTGGTGAGTGCAGAGCACTCAACATGTGGTTGCAACACTGGGTCTGAAATCCAAATACAAGGAGTAACTGGGATGCATGACTGTTGCTCTCAATTTAGTTTTTGTCAAAGCTTATTTGTGAAGAGCTTTATGTTAAAAGAGAAACAAAGAAGGCAAATTTACTAACCGGTAATGCATGTATCAAACCTAGAAAAATTAAGGAGTCACAGACACTAAGTGAGAAAAAACTATGTGAAAAACCAATGACAAACCATTGCTATTTGAAGTGGCATTGTGTCATCAAGACCTTCTGCCATTAATCAGGTAGGAATTCAAGTCCTGTGTTAAGGGTAGTAAAAAGGAAGCAAAGTCCTGAATTCTTTTTCAGAAATCTGTAAGGAAAGATGATTTGTCAGTAGAAGGCAACATTTGTCAGTATTAGCTAGCAAAGGCAATGACTGAATTCAATAAAGCTTCAACCAAATATTCAAAACCTTGGTCTTGAAAATATATAAAGATTTGTGAAATAAAAGGTCTTTAAGATCTCTTCCGACTCAAGCCATTCTATGATTCTGTGAGATAAGAAGTCTGAATACAAACTAGTCACTGCATTTCCCTGAGCAGTCAGAAGATGGAGGCAGAGTTTCCCAAAGACACTTGTAGTGGTGGTAACTAATAATGCTGTAATGTAGTTTTTGATAGAAAAAAAAAATTGAGCTGGAGCTTGAAAATACTGTATTATCATTTATTTTTTTTTAAATACTTATGTCTTTGGAAACTGCCTTTTCTGCTAGATGGAAAAACTAATGTTATTCTCCTAACTTTAGATGCACCTTCAGTAACACAACAGTAAACTTCACCTCTCCTGCATCTTCCAAAATTCCACACCTACTTACGTTTTAGGTCTTACTTCTTCCTATCACTCCCCAGTGCCAGAGGAGAGGCAAAAAAATGACTTGGTGCAGAGAAGTAAGTGGCACAGGCTAATATCACAGACAAAGCCAGTTGCCAGGAAGGGAGATGGAGAGGCAATGAGCCACGTGTGAGTCAGGGCTCTCAGCCAGGAGTCCACTGCTTTGCCTTACGGTGGAGCTCCGAGAGCAAGCTTGAGCACAGCTTTCAACAGGCAAACTGCACTAGGAATTACACACTAATTCCATTAACTGGAATTATGTTTGACATTTCAAACATACAAATTACGAGTTTTTCCTTCTGTGGAGTCATCCTATGAAATTACTTTCCACCATGTGTCTCTTTGGCCATCTGGCCTCTGACTAAATTGTCTGGTGAAACAGCTGTCAGCTAAAAAGCCATTTTGTTACTAAGTACAATTGTTCGTTTATCAGATTGTGTTGCATCTTTTGGTCTTGCATAGAACAATTTTTCTTTCATGAATCCATTGCCAGGGGCTGATGGAAAATCTCAATCCTGAAAATAGTATATCTGGTTTGTTTTTCGTCTCTGTTAGTTTGCAGCCTGAGCATACTTGCTGCATCCTGCATTGCAGGGGAGTGACTTTTTTTGCAATATTTGTCAGAAATAAACCAGGTATCTGTATTTGAGCCTTCCACTATCACTACTATATTTTTATATGGATGACCTGGTGGTCACCAATACTAGGCAAAAAGATTTTTTTGTTTTATCCTGTAGTACGTTTGCTGTTCTGAAGTTAAGAAACTGTTTTAGAATTCATTTTCATTGGCAAATAGATGATTTAGAGAGTGGGCAACAGTTTAAAGACTTGAGTGACTTGCTCTTTATGTAGAGCACCAAGCAGAAATCACAGTGAGAATGCATAAGCAGTAGAGTTAAGAGCATGAGATTTCTTTTGGCAGTTCATAAAGCAACACCTATTTTATAGGCTAGCTATATAACACAAAATGATGATTGCAAAACAGAGATGGTGTTAAAAAAGGATTAGGAACACATGGTTGCTTTTAAAATAGCAAACATTTTTGCATTGGTATTTAGGATTTGCCACAGAACACAAAAAGGAAGAGTTAACTCTCTTATGCACTATCTGGAATTTACAAGCCAGCAGGATGGCAATACTAAGGGTCTTGCCTCAGTGTGGTTTAAAACAAGCAAACTGTTGAGATATTTATGCCATCCTCACAGCAAGGGTTTGGTAAATAATCTCCTTGGTCTTTCACTGTACAGCTTCAATTTACATCAATGTTGTTAAATCACTGTAGACATTTAAATGAATGGGTTCAGTAATGTTGTTTTCATTCTCATTTTCTCTTTCATGGCACCCCTGCTAAAAGGCTGTGGGCCTCTTTAGGCCAGGGAAAACAGCAGATCCCATCTCAGTGCTCTGTCAAACACATATATTTTACTTTCAAATGAAATGGCAAGGCTACAATATTCTCATGGCTCCATTGCCAAAACCCGGGTTTCTGGATGATTATTAAATGCCCACGAATGTGATGGTGAACCTTCCCCCAGGAATGCCTGGTCAGTGCTTGGGGGACTGCCAGCCCGCTCCCTGTGCGGGGAGGAATGGATGACAAGTGGCAGGTATTTCCCTGCATGTAATCAGCTTTATTTGTAACAAACACCCACGAGTTCTCTCTCAGTGACCACAGGGAGAATACCCACGCAGCAGCCCCATTGCTCACAAATCCAAGTCTACCTTTCCAGATCAAAGTGTTCCTAAAAGAACTTGTCCTGCCATGGCAATGTTTACCACCGCATTCCTCTTCGCTCGCCGGGCTGCACAGGCACGCTAAGTCTTGCCTTTCTTACCAGGCCAATAAAAATCCTTCAGGCTGGAGTTCGACACATGCTTCTTTCAGTAGCATCAGAGGAAAAAAGGGTTATTTTAAACTGAAATCAACCCTAGACTTTATTCTTCCCCCCATGAAGCGAGCAATCAGACTGGCACAACTTGGGAGATAGCACAGGAATCAGAACAAGCAGCTGAAAGCAGCTTAGGTTGGTGTGTTCTCCAAGAAAACAGAACAAACCCAATAATTTTTAAATTTTGAATGAGTTTTCATAATTGCCAGACAGCATCATCCCAATTTTGTAGTTTAGGAGATAGATATTTGAAATTGCAGTCTGAAAAATTGCTCACAGACTTGCAAGCTTATGTCCATTCAAAATGCTTAAATCATGTAGCTCTAAAAAACCCACCACATTTACATTGGGAGGGAGCCATCTAAGAAAGATTTGAAATGAATAATTTTAGTAAATAGGGTGTTCATCACAGAGGAGTCAATGAAAATGTAAAATACAGAATGAAAATTTAAGACATTAGACCTGTATTTCTTTTTTTTCCTGGCCTGGTTTCTTTTATTATAATGACAGCACTAATGATAACAAAACCAAATATAAACATTGCATGCATGCTGCTGTAGTTCTTTATACAGGCTGGTTACACCTAAGAATTCAAATTATTCTTGATGACAGTATCTCATAAAGAGGAGAGGATATTTTTACTCTTAACTCTTTCTAACCAGATTTTTGTATGAAGATTTTTGTATCACCTTTTTATAAAGATGACGTGAAAAGGGGAGAAATCACACAATTAATTCAGTTTGTAAAAGTAAAACTGGTCTAAAAAGCAAAGTAGTGTTGTGGATCAACAGCTGGCACAGAGAGACAGAAAAGAGATCTAGGGGGGACAATTTTGTAGTCCTTAAATATCAGGACCACAGGAAACTTCCCAAACCACAAATAACACATAGGTAAGTGTGCCTGGATCTCCTGCACAGACTTCATCAAAAGAGTAAATCTTAGTCATGGAAATTTTCAAGTCATCTTGTACCTTACTAAGAAAATCAGCAATGTTGCAGTAGCTAATGCTGTCAAGAAGTTTGGGCAGGGTATGAAGCCTTGTAGTAAGGAGACAAAGTTAATCTTAGCCAAAAGAATCAACTATTTGTGGAGAAAATTATTCCATGTGTGTTTGCCACAGTATTCTCCCACTTTGTTTTAAAGCAACAGGTAGTGACCAAAACAGAACGTGAATTCTGACCCAAGTATGCTCTGGATCTCACCCACGTGAGACCCTGTCTTTTCACGTGTTCTGTTATGGAATAACAAGCATACATTTGTTTAAAGCAGGTAGCTGTTGATTAGCGTGCTAAATTCATACCTTTGGAACTGACTATGAACAAACCGGTAGGGTTCAATTTTCTGGTTCAGCTAACACCCTTTTTTATTTATAATGACTGTTATCTCATGCATAATGCATAAGATGCTGGTTTAGAAGATGCCTGCCTAAAAAGATGCTGCACTGTAAGGATGGACTCTAAGAAAACTCACAGTGAAGTCAAATGAACGGCGTTATCACCACATACAGGTGCTTCCAGAGGAAATATGTGTTTGCGATCATCACTGAGTTTCTTGCATTTAATCCTACAGAGTGATAATAAGCACAGAAAGCACTGAAATGTCTGTTTTCTCCAGCTGTTTTCCTGATTTGAAACTATGCATTTTTGGGAAAGCCATGCATCTGCAGGCCTGAGGGCTGGTATGAGCTTCTGCTGCAAAGACAAGACTTAGCATGGATCTGATAAAAAATGAATGGAGTGGAGGCTTTGACGAAAGTCGGGTTTAAGTCATTTCCTCCAAAGCAGTAGCCTCAGGGATGAGGCCAGATGCTCAGGAAATATGCAATAGCTCTTTTACCTAACAAGAAAGAATTTAGAAACTTCCAGGCATAGCAGAGGGTGGGTGTGTGAGCTAGGATGAAGGATTCAGATTTACAGAGGGCTGACCTGCTGCAGCAGGAAAATATTATCAGAAACAATGTTTTGTATCAGCAAATACAATAATGCAATATATTTGCTGCCCAGACATTCAGAGAATCCAGAATGATTTCTCTGAACTCTAATGTGATATGAATTTTAGACGGTGAAGCAAAATACAGCAAACGTATTTGGACTTTCCACACATTTTGGAGGTGTCTCCAAAGCTGTCTCCAGGCAGGCAGGGCTGAGCCATGCCCAGGAACACTGCAGGTGGGGAGGCAGCCAGGAGCTCTGTGCCTTCCTTCCTACTTACAGGGGGATGCTTATTTGAAGTGAGCTCACCCTAAGGCACAAACAACCTCTCAAGCTGCAAACCTTGATATCACTTGCATGGCTTAACTTCACGAGTACATGCAGATGCTAAATCTTTGCATATTGGTATATTTCAATTTCAAATTGTGATACAGAATCACAGTATAGCTATCCTGTAAACAAATTTAACAGTGTTGCAACCATGTCTGTGAAATAAAGGTGAATATAAAATTTATATTTATTCCAAATAGGAAAAGCATGCTGCAACACTCTTTAACAAATGTGTGATCCTTTCAAAGCTCCAGACAAAGGATTCTACATGGCAAATAGACTCCAGAAGATGAATTAAAGGGAATTGGCCTGACCATCAAGGGAAGATACAAAAGGTAAACTTGAGAGAATTGTAATCATGATGCTAGGCAAGGACTTAACAGCAGAAAGACAACAGAGCTTAATGCACGATGGTACAAGTTTTGATAACTGGAACAAGATAGAAGAACTGAATTTTCACTATATTGTGGAATAAGCATCAGCAACATTTTGGAAGACCTTGAAATCTGAGTATATCTTTTCCCTGGGAAAATAATGACACAGAATGGATTAAGCAACTAACCAGTGCCACATGATGTGCCAGAAACAGATCACTCCTTCCTCCAAACTGAAAAACGAACACACAAATAGCAAAGCTCTGAAGTGCTTTTCATAGTACTGGATTTTAGAGGCATAGAGAGTGGGGTTATTTGCTTTTCCACACGCAAATGTACAGGCTGTGTTTCACTAAAGCCCATGAAAAATACACATTAAAAATTATATGCTCCGTGCACATTACCTTATATCATGGGTCTAAATTACGGCAAATCAGCCCATTTTCCGAAAGTGCTGGCTTTTGGCTCAGTTCCTGCCTGTCCCTTTCCTTAAAATGCCAAGACAGAAGTTCTCCTTACAGGACAGCACTGTGTGAGATGGAAAACAAGCAGCAGGCTGTGGCCCTCTCTCAGTCATCCTTCCCGCAGCAGTACCCACCCTCTTCTGACCAGGGGCTGAGAGCTGTAGGTGTTCACATGTTCTTTCCTTCTCCTTTGGGATGTGGTAATAAAACATCTCTCATTATGATTTAGACTAATTTCCAACACAGACATGGAAAGCATTACTATCATTCTTATTACCTAGCTAATCACACATGGAATTTTAAGATGAGCAAATCGCATCATTTCAATTAATCATATTGAGGAGCAGCAAAAATATTTAGGCAGACTAAATAAAAATCCTTATGAAAAGCATTTAAAGGTATGTGAAACTTGAGCTGAAATGACTCTTCAGTTTTGCTCACCAAGGTTCAACAGCTGGAAATTGAAGCTAAATGTTCCAGGTAGTACATTGCACATTTATTTTAACAGTGATTAACTACTGGGATAATTTACAAAGGCTTAGGCAGAATGTCAGCCATGGGAAAGCTGTAAATCCAGTCTCAGTTTCCCAAAGGTATGCTCCTTGTGGGAACTAACTCAGGAAAGTCCAGTGGGCTGTATGGCCAGGTGGCATTCCCAGCCTTACAGTCCGTGAATACACAGGGGGATACTGCTGACTTAACTGGTTCATGGTGTGACTATGATCACAAAGTGCTTTGGCTTTAAGGTATCTGTATGCATGTGAAGAAGTCATCACTCACATTTAGTGTTCACCCTAAAACAAAGGCAGTAACTACATAAAAACTTAATGCCATCAGCCATCAACAATCTTCTAGATAAATCCATTGTGGTTTTTTCCATCTTTTCCACACACAGTGTAAGCATCCAGAAAGCACTCAGGCATCAGCATTGTGCAAATGTCAGATATTCATGCTTCTAGGACTGCAAGTGCCTGAAACAATTCTGATGGCCCACTTGGGAAATGCTAGCAGTTTACAAAATTGAAAATTGCAGCATGAGGACAATATCCAGACAAAATGTACAGAGACAGAAACACATCTATATACATTGTTTGGAAACTGGTAAAAAAACCCACAATCAAAATATTTCAGTCAGTCAGTAAAGAATGGGCTGGTTATTTTTCTCTTCAGTAGCTAGCATGCATCTGAACCAGCTAGCCTGAATCCCTGATCTCCCAGGAGGAATGAGGCCCAACATTGCTTCCTTTTAATCAGCTGTTTAAAATGTTAGGCTCAGTTAAGCAAACAGCAATGCAGAGTGGCTCAGTGAACTCAGGAAAATCTTAAAATGAGAAGTCCTGCCTCACAGCCTCCGGTTGCCCATGCTAATTGGTAAAACACCACTCCTTCATCTACCTCTTTGACTTACTCTTAACCTGTATTTTCCTAAACAGCACAGAAAAGATATTGTGACAGTCTAGGGAAGCAGACTGGTATTTTATTTTCTGATGCATTCATCAGAATACATCTGATGTATTCATCCGAAAATAAAATTGCATTATTGCATTATTTCTTTGCGTACAGCAAAGGACCAAGCCACTTTTTCATGTGAGACAACTGCTGAAAAATGTACATGCTCACCACACAGCCAGAGAAATCTGGTTGTATACTCCAGAAAAGAGGGCTCCTTGGTACAGTCAAAGAGAAGTCTTACTTTCTCTTTGCTGGCTTTGATCATTCCGTTTCTGAGTCTTAACTATTACAGTTTCAATTTAATATAAACCCCAGCTTTCAAACCCGGATTTCTTTTAACTGCAATCTGTTTTAAGCTGCAGGAACATCTGAGGAAAAAAGGTGGAACTAGCAATATCATTTCTGTTTCTATGAAGAGATATATTTCTAGAACTGACTACAGTTAAAGAAAAGAGATTTCTGTCACTTCAGTGCTGGATTACTGCAATATATACTTAATGTGGAAATTTTGGAAATTTTAATCCATGAACAACGAGGTAAATTGCACTCTGAACTGTGTTTCCTGTATGCAATACATTGCACTTCTGCTTTGAGATTGGCAGGAATCTTCACTTAAAGCTAATTCAATTTTTAACTGTTTGCTGTGAATTCTACATTCCTAAACTGGAAAATACAGAATTAGAACTGCTGGAAAGTGTAAATACATTCCCAAGGAAAAGAAAAAACAATTTTTAGATGTCCTGAATCAGGCTATAAAGGCTGGGGTGGGGAAGAGAGTGCTATTTCCACAAGAAGAGTAATTTTGCAGAGCAATTTCCTTCTCAGCATCTTGCAGGCAGGATCTGCCACTGACGAAACCTCCACTCAGGTTTCCTGCTCAAACTGTTCCAGACACCCTCCCTTTCTCACCATCCCTCCTTCCCACCACCTCTGCAGATACAGAGTGCAAAACCTCTTCCTTTAGTTAATGACAGGTCTTTGGCTCTCATTCACTAAGAATATTTTTGCCTTTAAATATTTCAGTGCTGCAAAAAGAGATTTTTTTCCATGGGAAAATCATTTGGAGAGATGGTTCCAATTTATCTCTCCTGCAAATCATCTCTATTGATGTTCAACAGCCTTTCTGCTTTCTGATACTGTGACAGCTGGGAAAGCCTTTCCTGTAATTCAAGTGTTCCTGTACATGACATTTTTAGTGAATTTACTTTATCAGTTGGTAAATTATTATGCTGGGGTAAACTGTGGGTGATCAGTCCTAGTAGGTCTCCTTTAGACTGTAGGAGGGATTTATCAAGACTGTTGGCCACTAACTAAATGGATACTAATCAAAGTCTGAGAGGTTTTGTGGAAAGATTATCATAATTTGGGTTGGCTGATGTGACAACTTTTGCAGTGTATTGAGAAAGTCCCAGAGGCAGAGAGTACAATGAAGAGGCTGCTGGGGAAGGGAGAGGCATCTGGAGAGCTGTGTCCAGCCCCTGCCCTCCCCTCCTGTCACAGGAGTGAGAGGTGGCTGCTCCCACCCGAGACACGAGGACTGGTCAGGAGGCTTCATGCAGTATCTGAACCACCTACTCTCAAACAAGACTGAAGTTTTTCTGGCAATTGAGTCTGATACATCTCACAGAATAGCAAGCTGAAGGGTCATCATAGAAGAAAATTTCTCATCTCTCAATTATCTTTGACACTTTTACTTAAGTTCTGCTAGCTATGGATGCATCCTTTTTTTATGGCAGTGGCTATTTATTAAAAAACAATTAATTTAAAAATACTTCCAGAGGTGGTGGGGTAGATTGCTTAGTATGATCTGATGGGCTAAATAAGTATCAGTGTCATTTTTTAACTGAAATGTGAAATTAAACCAGTATTACACTATCAAATGAGAGCAAAGGTGAAAATGTATGGAATTGAAGAATTAACAGCTAAGGTTGGGCTGAAAAATATGGTCATTACAAAAAGTTGTATTTATCATCTGAGTCTGATTTTTCCAATAATTTCAATGCTCTCTTGTGGTGCAATAAATACTGGTTTAGGCCAATACTATAATCCTTGATTGGCTTCTATGCTGAGCAAACCCCAAGTATATGATGTACTGGGTTTGCAGGGCCTGGTTCTTGATAGTGGGGGGGCCACAGAGGTGGCTTTTGTGAGAAGCTGCTGGAAGCTTCCACCATGTCCAGGAGAGCCAATCCCTGATGGCTCTGAAGATGGATGTGCCACTGGCTGAGGCTGGGCCAATTAGAAATGATGGCAATGCCTCTGTGATAACAGATTTAAGAAGAAACCAAAACAAAGGTTGTAGTGCAGTTGTAATTTTCCTGCCAGAGAAGAGCAGAATGAGAATATGTGAAAGGAACAACTCTGCAGACACCAAGACAGACATCAAGGAGAAAGATGGAAAGGAGGTGCTCCAGGCAGTGGAGCTGAGATTGCTCTGCAGGCCATGGTGAGGCAACTGTGCCCCTGTGGGCAACAGCCCATGGAGGACCATGGAGATGCAGAGATTCACCTGCAGTCCCTGGACGAGGCACACAACAGAGTATGTGGATGCCTGAGAGGAGGCTGTGACCCCATGGGAGGCCCGTGGAGAGAGGGGCCCTGCTTCCATGCTGGAGCAGCCTGTCCTTGAAGGTCTGAACCCTGTGGAAGAATGACCCATGCTGCAGAAGTTTTGGGAGGCCTGTTTGTCCATGGGATGGACTCACATTGCAGCAGTTCACAAGGAGCTGTTGCTCGTGAGATGAACTCATGTTGGAGAACTCCATAGAGAGCTGTCTCCTGTGGGAGGGACCCCACGGTGCAACAGGGGAACAGCTCCTCTCCCTGAGCAGCAAAAGTCTCGGGTGAGGAACTGACCAAACCCCCATTCCCTGCCTCCTTGCACTGCTGGGGGAGAAGGTATAACTGGGAAGGAGAGAGAGGTGGGGAGAAGGTGTTTTAAGGGCTTATTTTACCTCCCATTATTCTGGTCTGATTTTGTTAGTGTAGTAAATTCCCTTCATATTGCTAAGTTGAGCCTGTTTTGCACATGATGGTATTTAATCTCCCAGTCCTTATCTCAGTTGGTGAACCCTTTGTTAAATTTTCTCTCCCCTGTCCAGCTGTGGAGGGAAGTGAGTAAGTGGCTTTAGTGGCTTCTGGCCCAGATCAACCCACAACGTGTTGAATGGGAAATGGCAGTATTGAGTGGTTTTAGGTCAGTGGGTTGACAACCATCATTTACTAAGATTACTCATTTAATTCTATAATTTTCCTCTGTTGCTACCTAGGGTTCTTTATAATTCCCTGATCCACTGACTGATGCAGAAATATCATTTCTTGATGGCAAAATTAACTCTATTTCCATTTCTAAGGGAGACATACTACTGGGTGGTACAGCAGTCTTAATTCCCTTCTGTCCTGCAACACTTCCCACCCCTGTCCTCCAGATATGCTGTGAAAAGTTTGACTAGAAGTTCCTAAAGCATATAGGAACAATTAATTCCTCTGAAGCAGCTTCTCACACAACCCTGTACCCTGCTCCCTGCTACAAAACATCCCCACTCAAACACAATACATCATTACACCCAGGGTCTGGACTAAGATGGAAAGGGAATTGCTGCAATATGTCTACAGTCCATGAAGAGCTGCATTTATTCACTTTTACTGTAATTCTGAACTGTAATAAGGCTAGCTCCTGAAATATCACATCCAAATCACTGTTCTAGTTGTTTATTAAACATACGAGATTTTGAAACAGCCCATTAATAAAAGAACATAAGAGCATAAGAGCACAAAAAGATCCTGATATACCCATGTAATGCACTGATTCCTCTTTTCCTCTTGATCTAAGACAGATGGTTTATTAAATATTTCTCTGCAGTCCAATTAACACTCTGCTGCACCGGGTTCTTCATTTACAACTTGATGCTCGCTTATTTATTTCTGTGAAGCTCTTAACTTTGCGTACACCTGGTAGGGGAGGGAGCGGATGACGGCAGAGCGGTCCCAGCCAGCGCCAGTCCCCGTTGTCTTGGCAACTGGTGCTCGCACAGCCCGGCCCTCGGCTGCGGCTGCTGGCAGTCCTCTGCAGCAAACGATGCTGGCTGTCCAAAACTTCTCCATGAAAGGTTACCTCTGAAACCCCGCATTTTGCACACTGAGTCTTGACCAGAGCCTAGCTGCAAATAGGAGCCTGGTCCATAAAACTTCCCGGAGCTGTCAGCAACCAGAAGGTAGTGGAGCAGCAGCATGAGTCAGGCATTTAGCCCCAGAGAGCAGAGCAAGAATCATTCATAAACACACAAGTGTAGTGGGGCAATTATGCAAGATAAACTGTTAGCCAGCCAGATTGCTAGACAGTGATAAAATTTCTCCTGTATTCCTCTGATTTTCTCTGTTTATTTTGCAAAGGACTCAGTTGTCCTCCCATTTCATAGCTGTTTTGCAAATGTCTTCACTAGGGGTTGAACTGATCCTAAATTGCAGGTTTCATTCCTGGCAGACCACTTACTGCAGTTATGTTTGCTGATGCCATGTGCAAGTTCTCCTCCCGAGTACATCAGGCAAGTCTGTGTGGAATACGGATAATGTTTTCTTTAATATGCTTCAGGAAAAAATGACCTCGCTAAAGAAAAAGTGTAAAGTATGAAGAATAAAAAGCAATTTTTTTAGCTGATACTGTGAGTCACATAATGATAAAAAATCAACAAATATTGTGCTAGTTGAGGAACTGAACAAGTCAGTCCTGAGGCAATCAGTATTCAACTTTTCAGTTCTGATACATGAGAATTATTTTTTACTTGGTTGCTGCATCATTTAAAAAATAATTACTTTTATTTGCATTTCAGTAGCAATCCCCGTTAAAGACTGGGGTCTTACTGTGCTGGTTGCTGTGGGAAAACAGTAAGGAGAAATTCTGTCCTAAGGCATTTGCAGCCCCTGGGGTAAATTGATTGTAAAGTCTCTCTGACCTCAAGGCAACATGCCATATCCACTTTGAGGCACTTTCAGGTATAATAAAGAAAAAGTGATAGAATACAGCAGCTAACTTAGTCAGTGAAAATAGAAATAACTAGTAATAAGATGGCTTTAAACCTGCTTTAAAACAAATGAAATTCATTTTTGTTAGAGTTGATATTGAATGTGTTTATGGAGTATTTTTACAGTCCTGGTTCTGGCAGTAAATTGCACATCTTAAATTACTAGGCTATATATATAGATATAAGTAGAGATAGAGATATAAAGATAGAGATAGAGATAGAGATAGAGATAGAGATAGATATAGATATAGATATAGATATAGATATAGATATACATATACATATACATATACATATACATACACATATACATATACATTTCAGCAAGTTACCCCAATATAACATAACAGGTTGTGCAAGTGTGTTCCAAAATACCTGACAGTTTTTTTGTGCTTTTTGTGAATTCAACCTTTTCCCCATGGATTGCTTGTAACCCGTGGTGACTGCCCTGGGGACTTATCTGTACCCACAGATTATTACTTCCTCAGAAAGTCATTACTTTGCTAACACTGCCACTTAGCTGAATCAGACCCTCTAAAGAGAAAGCAATTTGTGCAAAGAGTTGCAAGGATCAAGGAACAGTTACCAAGCAGAAATGGCATCTATTATTTTCCCCAGCTATAGCCTACGCAGTAGCTCAGTCCTGTGAGAAAAGTTCTTCGCTCACATAGCAATGGATGTTCTCCCAAGAAATTGCTTTATTGTAGGGGGTCACTGTGACTCTTTCCCTTTTTTGTCTCTCACAGAAGCCACTCTCCCTATGAACAGTATGTACACTTATCTTCCAGAAAATATCTTTCAGTCTCATCACCTGCAGTGCTTCATGAAGTTCTTTATTACTTTTCTGTTCCTCTTCATCCATATCAGGTTACCCTGTTGCTCATTGCCAAAGCCTCAGCAGTGCACTGCAACAAGTTACAATCACCTATATTTGTGGCTCTTGGTGACTTCTTGCCACCTAAGTCACTTCTCATGAACCTAAGACCATCTCTCTTATTTTAGCTATGTAATAGCAACTAGTACTGTCCTATATCTCTTCCTGTAAAAAATAGAGAGATTACAATACACTTTATAAAAATGGATGTAAAAAAATCAAGTAGAGAAATTAACAAATAGTCTAAGAAATCAATTGAAACTGGAAAAACAGAAAAGCAAATGAGAAAATGAAAAAACCTCAATACTTCCCTTTTAATTTAATAATATTTTAGCTTCCAAAATGCTTTGGTAAAGGTACAAACATTTGGCTACAGAAATACACACAGTTCCAGTGAGAGCAGGCACAGAAAGCTAAATGTACTGGCTGAAAAAAGAGAAGGCTGTGATGAAATTTGTGGTGGTATGAGATTACTAAGATTAATATATGGTACTTACTAACCCTTTCCTCATTGATACACTCTCTGATCCTGTATACACGACTTTCTTTCATCCCTGAGCAATTTACTCCTCTTTACATTCTGATGTCCAGTTCTGTTGTTTTTTCTACTTAACTGAGACATGTTGACAATCACAACCACCTCTTACTGCTTTTGTCTTTTCCCAAAATATTTCTTTCATCCTATCTCTACTTTTTTCTCTTCACAGAATTTCACCAATTTATCCCAAGTGAAAAATGACAAAGAACAACTTTGTTCTCTTTCCCCATCCTCATTTGGCTGGTGCCCCCTTCCCTGGCTGCCCCTCCTCCCTTTCTGTGTCCCAGTTACAGAGTCTTCCTACCTTGACTTACATCAATGTCATCTCCCATTTCCCCATCTCTCTCATCCTGCTCTTGTCCCTTCCCTCACTCTTCCTTTTTGCCTCTCACTCTTAGGTAGTTTTCAGTTCTCACAATAAAGGCATGTTTTCTTCTTCATGTCTTAAGCCTGTACTTGACCTCATTTGCCCCTCCAGTTGCTCCTTCCTGTCCCTTTCATCTGTAAATTCACTTAAAGTGCTGTTTCTAGTCCCTGGAGTACTTCTCCTTATCCCTATTCCTTCCCTACCTCAAACCTTACCCTACAACAGCTCTCCATTAAGTAATTTATGACTTGCGGCACTAATTGGGAGAAGTATGTGTTCATCAGGTTCCTTAAACTGCTGCCACCAAACTCTGTTGAAGAGTGACTCTTGCCCTAACTGAAGTCCTACTCATCTTTTTTTGCTCCTACTCTGTCTTTTCCTCATCGCCTTTCTTCTAATCTCTTCTGCAAGGTTTTCTTGTAAAGCTTTTCATGCCCTATTCAGCCTCTGTTGGTCTTGAATGTTGTTCTCCTCTCCTTATCTCTGGTATTCTCATCTCTAAACACAAAGTCAATTATCACATGTTTCTAGGAAGAATATTTACTGATCTACCTCTTTATTACCTCCTAATTCAGTGTCAGATCTTGGACTGTCTGGCTTCTGTTTATGATGTTTAGGCACCAACTCAAAGTAAACATGGCTAAGATAATGCTAAGTGTGGGTAAAAAGGTAACACTGTTTAGCTTTCACTGCTGGAGACAGCACTGCTACCTGTCATTTGAACTTACTCAGCATCATCTTGAACGTCTTTAAATTCCTTATCTAATCTTCTTTAATACGATATTTCATAGACCCACCCATTCACCTTCAAATTATCATAATTTCCCGTGTGACTTCCAGAGTCTTTCTTTAGCCTTCAGGAGTACAGCATGGACCCTTTGTGACTTCTCCCTCCCTGTCATATTTTAGTCAGCAGAGAGTCATGATCTCCCTATTCCAGCTGGCCTGTGATGCCCACCTTTGTGAATTTTCACTCCTGCACTTCCATAATTTCTTCCTGGTGCTTTGTTACTTTCCACAAAAAGTCTGTAAAGCTACTTCTTTTCATCTGAAGCTGCCTATAGGCATTTACTGCTTTATATGGGAAGTATAATCTATTCTGGGCAGCAACCATTTGTACCATATCTAGCACAATGAATTTCTGGACTTAGGCTGAGATTTCTAGATACTGCTGCAATACGTAATAATTCTTCAAACATTTTAAACTATACATCAGATCAGAGCTCTTCAACCCCTCTTCCATATCTGTCGCTTCTGCAACACGTCAGGTGCACAACTAAGGATGTAGCATACTGATAAGAACTGGGAAATTCAAACTTGCAGGTCTGCTTTTGTGCAGCCCGCCCTCTGGTCAGCTTTCTATATATGAGAAGGCATCAGAGGTAGTATGGAAGAAAGCTGCCTCTTCCCTAATTTCAACCTATTTCCTAATTTACTTGTCTTGCAAAAGAAAAAGCCATATATTCCACAGGAAGAGCCTCAAGGACCAAGTTCTCCTCCCTTCTGGTAACATTGTTCCACAGCTGACGGCGTCTGTGTGCTCTCGCTCATAGCCGAGCACCGCCCTGAGCGGGTCTCTAGAGCCCGAACCAGCTCCGCTGCCCAGAGCCCGGAGCGCGGCGGGGCCGCTCTCGGCGGGGCCGCTCTCCACGCTGCCCGGTCCCGGCTCTGCCCGGTCCCTGGGGCCGCTCCTGGGGCTGCCCGGTCCCGGGGGGCCGCTCTCGGCGGGGCTGGCCGGCCAGGGCAGACGCTCCGACCGCTCCGAGCCGCCTCGGCTTCACTCCGCCGGGGCCGGAGTGGCGGAATACGTTCTCCTCTCAGCAGGAAAACGGGTGGATCGGCGCACATCCCCCTCCATGCACGCACACCGTGTGTGTAGGTGCACCCACAGCGCGTGTAGGTGCACACACAGCGCGTGTAGGTGCACACACAGCGTGTGTAGGTGCACGTACGGCGTGTGTAGGTGCACACACGGCGTGTGTAGGTGCACACACGGCGTGTGTAGGTGCACACACAGCATGTGTAGGTGCACACACGGCGTGTGTAGGTGCACACACAGCGTGTGTCGCAGCCGTTCCCCTCCCCGCGATGCCCGCTCGCGTCTCCCGCACTCACCGGGGCGCGGGCCGCCCTGCTCCCGGCCGGGGCCCTCGGCGCTGCCGCCCTCCTGCGGCGGGCTCTCGGAGTCCGTGTTGGTCAGCCAGGTGGACTCGGTCTCCCGCGTCCAGCTCTCGTAGTAGCGGGGCTCGATAGCGTCGGCCCGGCTGCCCCCGCAGCCCATGGCGACGCCCCGCTCACAGCCGCCGCCGCCGCCCGGGCACCATCGCCCCGCCGGGCACGGCCCCCGCCGGCCCCGCTCACGCCCTCAGCCCCATCCCCGCTGGTCCAGCTCTCCCTGGCTCTGCTCGTCCTCCTAGCCCTTCTCCCCGGCTTTATTATCTCCACTGCTCCCCCACTCCTGGCTGTCCCCTCCCCTTCTCCTCCCGCAACCCTCTTCCCTCCCCTCCGGCTTCTCTCCGCTCTCCCATCCCACCGCCTCCCGGCTCGTCCCCAGTCTTTCCCCATCCGCGGGTGTCTCCCAGAAGCGGGGACTGCTGCCTTCGCCACGGCGCTGGCTCTGCCCTGCCGAGCCCCTCCGGCTGCCCGCGGCCGGGGGCAGACACGCCGCGGGCGGGCAGGAGCTCTCTCCTCTCGGGTTAGGATCTGGACGGACAGGATTTACACGTACACGCCAGCGTGCCACAGCTAGCATGGCACCGCAGTCCCCCCGGCCTGGTCTTGCACCCAGCTCCTGTGCCCTGACGGGTCCTGCGCTCTGTTTCACTAAGCCATCTGTCCCTTCCCTGTTATAGCCGGGAGAGCCTTGCTCCCACCTTCGGCGTTGAAGTTTGCTGCTGTGAAATTGGGAACTGAAGGTGCAGTACCGAGTGCTCAACTCCAGAGATACTTCCACTCTTTCCTCTTGAATATGCATTTTGGGAAACAACCAAGAACGTGAGACTCCTGCAAAACAGACTATAATTTAAGATTATTCTTGGGTAATCTAAGTGACAGAGATTCTGCACTGAGTCATATTGATGGTGGTTGCAGTTTGTATTGCAATAGCTGCTTCACAAGGTCCCTGCAAGGTTGGAGCCAGCCCCATGAACACTAGGCACTGTGGGATCATATAGTGAGAGGGAGACTTTATCCCAGATAAACGTTTATCTCCTGGAATAATTTTGCAGTAGAGCACCAGGAATGACTCTTTCCTCTATGAAAACTTACAGAGCAACACAGAAGTCGTGTTCTGCACTTCATGCCATTACACAGTATGGCTGTTGGCTAAAAAGGATACATCCACTGAAATCCAAAATCAAGCTGTCTGGGGTTAAGGGACCTGCAAGTAGGAACACAAAGTCTGTGGAGTAAAAGCCCTTGTCCCTAAAGGCTGGCTCAAGATCTTTACAAGGATCCCATAGGCCTTGGCTTTGCACCCAGGCAGTAGGTCCTGCGTTCTTGTTCTGAAGGGATTCAGGTCAGAGACTGCTGTCCAAGCCACTGAATCACCCACTGTCCTTCCCAAAACAGATGACCACTGAGGTGTCTCTAAGCAGCTCCCCAGCCAAATACTGACTCCCAGACAAATACTGACTCCCAACAATCTTACTTTCTGACAGATCTGCTGAGATCCCTTACCCATGCGGGCGCTGCCGACAGCTCATCCCCGTACTTGTGCTACCAAGGTTCCAGGCTGAGTGGGGCAGTGGTCTGAGCTACTTTTTCATCACTGCAGCAATGTTTTGGTAGATTAAAACTAATTTACTTTTATAAAATGAGAGTTTCAAAAGAGATTTTATTTCAATCAGACTGCTTCCCAGCAAATAGTCCACAGGGCGGTGGGATATAATGGTGTCTGAAGCCAACAAAGAAGCCTAACACACATCCCTCTTCCCAGGAGTTTTGTGTGCCCTGGATGGGCATAGGGGATGGCCCAGGAAAAACTGCCAGACATCCCTGAGTCTTCAAATGAGAACATGAACAACACAGTGTCTCACACTGTAATTGTGCAAAACTTTCTAGACCAAGAACTCTACACGAAACACACACTGGAGCAGAACCTTGGGGGAGCCTTTTTATTTTGTTTCATTTTAACCTAAAAGTTTGAGGGGCTCTGGCAGGCTGCTGTCTGCTGGCATGTGTGCTTTCACATCACTTTGATTTCAGTCCTAGCTGTACTTGCAGGAACTTTGTCTTCCGACACTTATTTTTCCTAGCACAGTTTTCAAACCTTTGCAAAACCAATGGCAAGAGAGCAACAAAAGGCTTCTCTTTGTTTCCTGTTATTACTACCACCACTAGAGAGGAATTAGACCATAAAATGGGGTCTTAAAATATTATATTGAACCATGTTCATTTTCCTTGAGCCCTACAGAGGTGCCTACATTGCACCAGTATTTCACATCACCTTTCAAATTTCCACTTTTGGTGGAACACTGAAAAAATTACTGCAGAAAAATAATAATGTAACTATTACTGTTTTCATATTTAAGCTTCTGGTGTCATTTTGATTTTGAATTTAAAAACATACTTTCAAATGAGATTTTTTGTATGACTAAAATAAAATGTTTGTTAGCTCTAGTAAGTAAATGGTTTTGTTTTATTTTCATCAGCTCCTAGTGGAACTGAGAACTACTTTTTGAAACTGGAAATTTCTTCCACAGCTAAGGGAAGTTTTACTCTTTAGTGTGTTTAAATAAATTTAAGACACTAGGAGAAAAAAGAGGTTTGTGTTGTTTTGTTAAAAGAGCCAAATGAAATTGTGGGTACCCTCCAAATGCAATTGTGGGTACCCTTTTATCATAATTCATTCTGAATTATTGACAATTACTCCTCACTGCCAAGTGTGCAGGGCACAATGTTGATGGATCTGCACCATTCTGATTCCCCCCTGAGTTAAGGAGCAAACTCTGAGGCACAGAGGCACACAGCCATTGTGTAGAGGGCATAGCTATAAAGTACCCCAGCCTATGGCAGGGAAACACACGTTGGCTGGCATGAAGCAGGTGATGGCATCTTTAATACAGCAAGGTAACAGTACAAGGATATGAATTTGATAATACTAGTTTTGCACTGAGAATCACATTGGGAAACAAATTGGACAGAAAAGGAAATCTGCCTCCAGAAACAGAAAATACCCAGGATCACATGAATCCTTGGCCTGACTCCATCTCTTCCAGTAGTGTAATCGGATGGGAACTACTCAGCCTATGAAGCTGGGTGGAGAGCAATTGATGTAGGGCAGGAAGAGGTTGATGGCAATGTGCAAGTGAAGAATTAAAATCTGCAGAACTCTTGAGGGGAAAAACTTTACAATTTGTTTTTCTTTCTTTACTTCCAGCACCTGAGGTGGTGTAGCCTGGCAGGAGAGGGATTAAAAATGCAATTTTTTGGATCAAATTTAATTTCTCATGCTGCTACCCTCATGCTGGGAGATGATTAAGGCATTAAAATCTGACCTCTCTCCATTAATTGCTAAAAAAGGGTGGTCTCCCACAGATCCTATTAGTGGAGCTTGGATTGTGTTTTAGCTGCTCTGGTTTTGTGCTGCCTGGTGCACACTGCAGTGGTGCTTTTCCTCCTCTTGCTGTCAGTGATGTCGGCTCTGTGTATGCTGGTTTCAAAATATGCTACTTCAAATAATGGAAGTAGGAAGTAAAATGGCAGGACGGGCAGGGGATGAACAAGGGAGGGGGATCTTGGGGAACTTACATTTACATTTACCTGTAAAATAGGTTTAAAATAATGAAAAGACACTCTTCCTCATAAAATCTATATGTAATTGTAGGACCTATTATTAATTTTCCCCTTGGTTATACTGGGTCAAATTAATTCTTTTATATCCCAGTGACCATTTCAGTGTTAGGTGCAGAAGAAGCAATAGGAGGTTTAGAAAACATCCTGCCTCTCTTCAGTTTTTTGTGTGGCATCTCTGCTTGTTTTATTAGATGGTGTTAAATCTGATTTCAGGCCCCAGCTTTTCTCACAAACCCATTCTCTTCACTCCAGAAAGTAGACAGGAACTCAGTTTACTGACCTACCCAGGATCCCTGTGGTTCAAGGACATTATTAGAGGGGAGAGAAGAATTTGTATTTAAACCTTTTTCTTTCTAGTGATGTATTCTGTGTACCTGAGGAGAAATAGATTTATTTAGCTGTGTTATACCCATTTGACATCATCACTCCAAGCTTGCAATATGCCTGGAAGCAAGATTGCCTCTAAATCTTTCACACTTTTTATATGAGTAAATGATCAAGCGTTAGTCTTTGCTGTTGTGAACACTTGAAAAATACAATTTGCTTGCCTCGATTTCTCAAATAATTCTCTTAAACAGTTTTAAAATTTATACCATATAATTTTCACATTGCTCTGCATTAATTATGCATTCCTTTCAACAAGGCAATGGTAGCATTCATTTATCTGATATGGCCATTCAAACCAAGAAAGTTTTCAGTTTAGTATTCACAGCTTCCTGGACACGTGTGGGTAATACTCAATATTAGCTACATCTGAAGGTTTGGTAAGATGTCTCCAAACAGCTCATAAATAGAGAGAAGTAAATTCACTCACTCTTCCACTGCATCTTTTTCATGTTTGAAAATGACTCTGGAACAGAACCTCATATTCCAATATCCCCAGACTCAGAGAGCAAGGCCTTGAATTCCCCCATCTGAACCTTCCAATTTAGTTTCAAAAGAATAATTTACCAGATTTTTAGTTGTGAATAACTGAAGCCTGGCAGCACAGAAGTTTCCTGTTATGGAGTACTATCCATGAAATTTTGTGGTCATTTCTTTTCAGCTTTGTCAGCCTTTGAACCACAGCTGGACTTCAGTGCTGACCTGAACTTGTCAGGGTCCAGTCTCCTTCCCTTGTGAATAGTGAATGTTTCCCAGTGAACAAACCGTAAGCTTTGCATAAGTGGGAAGTTTAGGATCAGTATAATCATATTCACTTTCCCAGCAAGTGAAAAACCAGTACATAGCAGGCATCAAAGTGTCCTCACTGCGTGGCATCTTACTGATACCTTATGACTGAAAACTGGGGCAGATGTGCATGTTTGTACTGTGTCCATTGTGCTTTTCCTGTGTGCTGTGTGAACAGAAACCTTCAAAATCAGTATGTGGAAAGAAAAAACCTTAGGTTTGCCTCCATCTAACTTCTGACACATTGGAAGTTCAAACATTCCAAAGTTGAATGAGGGTATTTGCTTCGTTTGTGAATTGAGCCCTTTGCTACTCTTGGAATGCAAAATTACCCCATTTGCAGTCAAGGATGGAAAGTAGATTGCAACCACTCCACAGAAGCAGAGACTAGGTGATGGTGGATACCAAGTTTTCAGGAAAGTGGAATGCTCCAGGGATAGCATGCTTGCTAATGGCTAAGTGTATTTGTCTTCATGGAAAATATCTCCTACTTTCCTGTGAGATCAAATAGTTCAAAGGGATCAGAAGATAAGGAGGTATGAAAAAGGTCATAATACAGAAGCTTTGGCTGTCTTACTTTGTCACATCAAGAGCTGCTGTTTGTTCTAAACAGCCATTCCCTTCACCAGACTGTTTAGAGGGTGCAATAACCACCCATGGAAACACATCCTACAAAGTATTGCTAGACTGTGACAGCCCAGCTGAGATCTCTTTCTTAAAGAAGATAGAAGGTTTTCCTCTAGTTCTGCTGGGTGTCCCAGACTTGTCCAAATAAACTGGCAGCTAGTGAAATAAAATTATTTTCTGGGAAAAAAAATTGTCAGCTGTGCACCAGGTCTCATTTGAGAGTGGTTGAATATCTATTGATTAAGGAGCCTGAATAAAGAACATCAAGTGTAATATCCACCAAGGATATTAAGTGTAAGTAAGGAAGGATAATGCAGAGAGAAGCTCAAAATACCTGGGTGGCAC
Source organism: Gymnorhina tibicen (assembly GCA_013399875.1). NCBI lineage: Eukaryota > Metazoa > Chordata > Aves > Passeriformes > Artamidae > Gymnorhina > Gymnorhina tibicen. The sequence goes on along the minus strand of VXAZ01008429.1, from coordinate 840,247 downwards.
TCCCTGGCAGAAAGAGCCATTGAGTCTGTCCCTAAAAGGGCGCAAATCAATGGCTGCTGCCTTGCAGAAGCCGACATTAGCACCAACCATAACATCCCTGGAAAACTCAGACTGCAAACAGAGCAGCAGCACAGAGCAGTGATGGATTTATTCTCATTTACCCAAGTCTCTGCAGAGCTCCTCCACATAAAATCTGTTTACCTTGTACTCTGTTCCAAGACTACACTTTGTTCCTAATTAAGAAAGTAAATCATAAAACCTAGTTATGAAACCAGTATTTTATGTAACTAAGTATCATACTGGGTAAACATTTATCACTTCAGTTGTTCCTGACAGAGTGAGTCTGAAATTTTATGGCCCTGATACCCAAGTCTTAATTAAAATATCTTTGACTTTTTCCTTCGGATGCATTCTTCTCTCTGGGGGTATTACAAGATCAATCAGGTACTGACACATTTTAATTGTTTATAAGTAATTCATTTGTTTTGTTATAGATTAGATGCTCTATCAGCCTAAAGCAACAGTGCAGGAAAATCTAAATGCAATTAAAAAGGAAGTAGTCAGACACTCCATTAGTTTTGTACTACATTAGGAAAGCTCTGTAACTTGAGGAATTTCTAATTCTACATATACAGGGTCTGGTCAGTCAATTATAAAACTGAAAAATACAATATTTTGTTGTCTTCTTTTCCTCGGCTTTTTTTCTGTTCCCTACAGTGCCAAGAGGATGGGAAAAAGGAGATGAAAACTGGCAGGACTTAATTACATTTGTGTTATCAGTGTGCAAGAGCCCAATTAAGAGCAATCATGCTGAATTTTAAAGCATGTTTTGTCATCTAAAAAATAAAATGTTCAAAAAAAAAGGAGAAAAAAAAATAATCTCCATTCAGTAAGTACTTGTGACTAATTCTAAGCTTCAGCACAACCTTTTGTATGTCTCCTTTGAGCTCCAGTGCTTCTGCTGAGCTTTTTTGAAAGTGACACTGAAAATTTACCTCAGTACAATTATTCTGAATTCAGCCTCATTCAGTTAATTCTGAAAGATCCTGTCCTCCTGTTCATGTCTGTCCTCTTTTATTCTGTCTAAACTCTGTGGAGCCTAGAGCAGCATCTTCCTAAGATTCCTCCAAAGTTTTGACTCCTGGGTTGGATGTGATCAGTCCAGGGGAAACCAGAATATCTGTACACCACCCGTGCCCACTCCCCATGCCTTTTTGCACTGAGATGTGAAATGCAACTGTAAATATTTTGAGGTTTCACCCCTTTTAGATTGGTACACAGCATATGACTCACTGGCTGCTGCACAGAGCCTGTGTTTGCTGTTGCAGAAAGCAAATGATACTGTTATTATGCAAAATCACTTCCACCCACCCTCGTGACTCACCAGCACGTCACCAAACAGGATTTACATCAGTTTCAAAATATATCTCCATTACCATTCCCGTCTCAGCAGATTACTTATTTCTTCCTTCCACTCCTTCTCTGAATGACGACAACACGGCTGTGTTTTCCTCCGAAGCAAAGCAGGGCCAGAGGCTGCTCCTGGCTGGCTGAGCTCAGTTTGCCAGAAGCCTTTCACTTACAGACGGAGCAGAAATGCCATGTTCCAAGGGCTGCATCGTCCCTCTCTATCAAATGACCAAGCCCTTTTCCTATGATGGACGTTTCCCTCTTCAGCTAAGATTTTTCTTGCCTCTCTTAAGATCAGTTCCATTAATTTGTATCTTAAAGAGCTGATCCATCTGCGAATTAACATAAGGTAGCACTGAGCTTGCTGTGATGTGACAGTCTGTAAATGGTGTCTGTAAATGGTGATGACTCAAGGGTTGTTTGACTTAAGACAGATTCATTTGCTTCAGTTTAAAACTGTTACACTTTTTAACACCACAGTCAAACCAATTGCAGTGGGAAGTCCGTTGATTTGGGAAAGGTAAATGAAGATAACCTTCTTTTAGAAAAGTTAGTTATTCTCCTGTGGTAACACACTACCTCAGTCCTGTGGAAGCACCTGGTGATGATAGTAAATAACTAAATACATTCTTATTTACTTGAGGAATTCTGTTAAATTATTAATTTCATGGTTCTCTGCTCTGGCATACTTTGTGTCTAAATGTGAGTAGATAACATTTAAGTGTCTTTGAATATTTGGGCTTAAATTAAATTGAGATTGGATGGATTTGCAAATCTGAACATGTCTGGAAATTTGGAAATGTAGCTCTCTGCCTCATTTACAAATCTGCAAAAAGGTAATAGTCCAGCCCTTTTGTTGCTGGCAAAAAAATTACACACATTGTATGGGATACCATGCCAGTATACCAACTAAGACGTATGTCTAAAAGCTAGGATATGTCTAAAGAGCAAAGAGGTCCACCAGGAAGATCTATCCTGAGAATTATTCCAGCTGCTTTTGAGGAGGCATAGGCTCATTCAGGCTGAGAACATTCTCTGAATCTTTTATTCACCCAGCTGCTCTTTTCTGAAGGAACTGTGCTGCAGACCAGAACACTGATGGAGGGTTTCGTCTCTTTGTCCATTAAGTCTATCCATGACATCCTTTCAGCGCCCAGATGTTCGTTCAGCTTCACTCTGCCCCTGCTGTGTGCTGTGGGTGTATTGTGCTATACCTGTGCAAGCAGAGCAGCCTGAGTCAGCTGGCCCCAGAGGAGAGACCAGCAGCTGGGGGGGGCATCAAAGTGTTTGCTCTTTGCACACCTGGTGGTTGAGACAAAGCCATGAGCCCAAACCTGCTGCGTCTGACCACAGCTGGATCACTGATACAATCCCAGTGCGCTCAGTGCTTGACTGGGTTCACACTCGGCAGCACCTCTGTTTCATGTTCTGTGTGCAACTCACCATAAGGATAGGGAAAAACCCCACAAATTTAAATAGGTTCAGGAAAGGTTAAAAAGCAACAGCAAAAAAAAAAAAAAGAAAGCAGCTTTGCAAAACAGTGATTTGCAGAGAGCTCCAGGTAAGAACTGCAGCTTGAGGAGGTTAGAGACATCACAGTGTGGAAACGAAGCCCTTGGGATTCAGTTAGAGATGAAGACGTGTAACCCTATCTGTTGCCCACTACAGTCCACAGGGATCTAAGGAACAGAGAAGTTCAGCTGCTCAGCCAGAGGGGATTCAGGTAGATAAGCAAAGCACTTAGTAATCCAGGTAGGATCCAGATGGATATAGGCCTCCCACTGCCCCCATGTCTTACCTATCATCCTACATTTGATGATCTTACAGGTGTTTTCCAAACTAAACAATTCCATGATTCCACCAGCAGATCTCAGCTGCCTTATGGTGTGTGAAATGGCACTGGACACCCCTGTTCACACAGCATTAACAAACTGCTCCTGAGGCTGTCTACGGTGAGAGCTGAGACAGCCAGCTGACATGCAGACAACACCATTTTTGCTGTCTGGAGCTGAATTTCATACTTTGGTTAAGCTGCCTTCTGTTTGCCAACTCTGCTGCTCCCATTCTTTTGCAGGAAATGCTCACATCCTGATTCCTTTGCCATGTTACGCAAAAAGGTTGGCTACTTCAAAATGTATTGCTTCGAGATATTGTCCTTTGCCGATATTTGCTTAAGGTAAGACAAGGTGTTAGTAATCACAAAAAAAATAGTTCTGCAAAGAAAAATAAATCATTTTGTAAAGCAGCTGATCCACCTCCTGAGGTTGTGAAATTCACAACTACCTTCTGAAACTTGAATTTTATTGTTGTGGAGGTCTTCTTGTTGTGGTTTTGTTGGTCTTGGCTTTGATTGGGGTTTTTTGCAGGGAGGTTTTTTGTTGTTTGTTTGTTTGTTTGTGAGGTTTGGGTTTTTTGTGGGAGGAGTTTTTGTGGGTTTGATTTTTGTTGTTTTTTTTTTTTTTTTTAATTTAATTAGGAAATAGTTCAAGAGAAACAATGTACCCACATACTTATTTTAAACAAAAATGGATTTTGTATTATTATTCTGGTTTGACTTTTACATTCCTTGGGGTCAGCTGTGTGAGAGCCAACTAGAGATACGAAGGCCTGAATTAGGAGCCTGAACTGTCCTCCAGCAAAGCAGAACAAAAGGAAGATTATAGGTTTGATTTAGCATTTTGAGTGCAATACAAGTCTGACAGAAACAAGTGGCAAGAGATCATTAACTGAAATAGGGATGGCATTTAACCTGCTCATTTTAGCTTCAAGTTTTGAAGCTCTGAAGTGCTTGAATGAGAAACGTACTTTTTTATTACAACAGCTTTTTTCACAGAAACAAAAGAGAATTCTTTTCTATCTGTCTTAAGTAATACCTTTAAAAAGGCCAGCTGAAATGTTTAATAAATCTAAAACTGATTTTTAAGAATTAGAAGTGGGGTTTTTTTTTAAGAATGTAGTTATTTTAACCTAATTATTGTCTTAATGTATCTTCCACTAGAAAATATGCTAAAATAATTTGAAACCATTACTTTACAGCACTGACCACAATAATTTTTAGAAAAATACCAAGATGCAGGTACCGTAATACATTCTGGTATCAGCCGGGCTAATTCTTCTTAAACAGTTTAATTACCAATTTTCCACAGAGTTTGGTCCCACTCAAAAACACTCAGAGTATTGGGTTTGAAACTGTTTGTATTTCTATTGACTGCTACAGCAGTCACAGTGTTGGACACGGTGGCAGTAAATGCCTACTCAGCATCTACAAAAAATAGACCCAAGCCCATAAACTGTGTTGGTGTTTGAAGATGGCTTTAGTGCCGTCCCCTCAGACACACAATTCCAAAAGGTTTGGTTCTTTCATCCATCTTCATTCATCTACAGTGCCATTGGACCACCTCATATCTTCAGAGAAGGAAAAAGTCCATTGCAAAAAGAGTCAGCCAAAGCTCTCTCTGCCAAACCTGAGCAAAGATGTTTTTCTAAACCACAGCATTTCCACAAGGTGAGAAATGCAGGTCAAGACCAGAGGGAAACTGGATTAAAAGCACCTCTAGCTGGTAACAAAGATGCTCATAGATATGCACTTAAAAGTGTTTTTCTAAATTCTTATGAAAATTTAGCCACTACAGTGTGTCACACCTTTTTAGAAACTAACCATTTTGGACATCTTACGTGAAGAACTCATATTACACCAGTTTGGTACTCAGGAAGAAACTCGCTACTTCTGTTCCATTCTGATGAAGTAAAATTGATGTAAGCTCTACTCTTTAAAGTTATGTACCCCAGTTAAAAATGTCACTGATTTACTATTTAGCACAAAATTGCTCATCACTATTAATTTCAGATTTTGTTGCCACCAGGAAATAAAATCTGATGTTTTACAGTTTCTTTGTAAGTGCAGACACACGGACCCTTACAATACTTGGCTGACATAATAGTTTCATTGGTGTAGAGCCAGGATACATCAGCACAGCAATGGTGTCAGAACTAATCCTTTTCAGATGTGGAAATACACTCAGCAAGTGTTACAATGGCATATTAAAGCAGACCCTGCCACTTCACACCAGGCTGTGTGCAGGTAACAGCAGTGGCAGAGTAACGGCATCCCACTGCTTTGACACTACTTTAAGTGGAAAATTATCTGCTGGAGGAAGAAAGAAACCAAAAATACTTACTAGTTTAGAGCAAAGGACAGTAAGGAATTCCTACAGGCTGGGGCTCTGCATCACAGACATTTCTCTCTGTGCACAGATTACCCATCATGGTCTGAAAAAGTAAATTTAAATTTGGCCTTACAGTGTCTCTAAAGGTGCCGAGCATTCCTAAGCCATCCCAATGCCCAGTGTATCAGTGACAGGGCAATAAAACCTCTGTGGTGTCATATTGGCACTAACACCTCTCCCACAACCATCCCAGAGGCAGTACAGACCTGTCACTTGGGGACGAACCTCTCTCTGGCTGCATCTGTTGTGTATTTCCTATTGCATTCATCTAAGCTCATGATGCTTGTTTTCATGTTTTTTTTCTGACACCTATTTAACCTTGAATTAAGCTGAAAGAACACTGACATAGGTAATTCTGATCCACAGTTTCACAAAGGGTAGCTGGAATTTTTATGGATAGTTTGACTTCAATAGCTGGTGAAAACTGTGTCTTTTCACCTTGACTATTTGCTGTACCATTAGTAACTGAAAATCCATCAATATTTCCAGCTCCTTAATCAGTGGAGCATAATGAGTAGATTGGCCAAATAACTGGTCAACCTGTCCTTTGCCTCACAATACTTTGGGGCATTGATGATTGTTGCAGCATGATGGGCCTCCAGTCACATGCTCCAGAGCCTGGTCCAGGTTAGATAAGCCCTTACAAGCAGATTGCAAGTCTCTTGTAACAACACACAACACAGTCAACAAATACATTGTGAAATAAAACCAATTCTGAAACACTATTGTCCAAGAAATAGTTTTAGTAATGACTACAAGCTTTCACAAGGGTGAATGTGGCAAGTTAAGCTGCTGTTTAGCTATGGGAGATAAAGACAAGAGTGCATCTGAATTTAGGGCAACCAAGTGGGGACTGCAGGTACTAAACACTTCTAAGAAAACCAGGCTGTTGAGAAGAGAGGAAAAATATCACTTAGCAACATGAAAGCATTCACAACTGCAGCCTCTGGAAGAGTAGCAATTTATAAATCCAAGAGGAACAAGGAAAGGGAGGAGGAGAACAGTGTAGAGAAGCAGGAACAAGGGGAAAATGGGAAAGTTGGAGTTGCAGAAGAACAGAGAACTAAGAGATTCAGTAAGGAACGTGCAATGACCTGGGACAGAGTAATATAACCAAGGTGATGTGACAGAGCAGAACAGGACTGGGAAGCAAGCAGGGCTAAGGCACTGCCCCTGGCTGCTCTGCTGTGGGAAAGCAGGGCCTTACCAAGTGAGATTGTCCCATTTAACCCAGAGTGACACTTCTTACAGTTTCTTTCTCCATCATTTTTATGCGTGAAGTTTGGTTGAAAACAGCTTTTCTGTTTTCTCTTAGCCAGAGGAGGTAACCAGAATATGGGAAAACAGTTGGGGTTCAGCTGGACCAGCTGGCAGATCTGCATTGGACTGACACTATTGCTCACACAAGGTAGAGATGGCAAAACAAACACGTGCAAGATAAAGTAACCGTGTCATGATTCCCACAGTGCCTCTATCCCCAGAGACCAGGAATTCCTCCTGAAGAGTCTGAAAGGAAAAGGCAACCTTCTGCCAGACTCTACTAGAAGTTATCAAAGCCCTACATTTTGAATATTTGACTTAAAAATCTAAGTTTGTTGTGGAAGGAAAACTTAGTAGCTCAGGAACTACAGGAATATTTTCACACATCAAAAAACTCACAAATCTATTTTAAAAGGGAAAAAGATTAAAAGGCCTGCATTAAAGTTCTACAGCCTTCAGCTGCAGGATCACTCTGTCTTTTCCCTTTGTTGCCATGGGTGTGAAGCAGGGTTGAACATTGCAAAAGGAGATGGTACAGAAGGTTGGAAGCTGAAGACTTGCTTTGATGGAAAATGCATGTGATCCCTCAAATTCCTTCATTTTATACTTGGTAAAATAAAGAGTAATAGTAAACAGTGTAGTCAAAGAATCTACTTTTAAAATACCGAAATCCCATAATGTACCTTAAATTAGACATATACCATTTGAAGTAGCAGTTCTGAGCCACCAGAATTCTCTTCCACCGTTGGGACATGCCAATCACTTCAGGCTCTTCGGTGAGAAGTTGGATATGTGCTTGGCACCACATGAATTTCTAGGAAGTACGGGGAAGCAAAGCATAGTAATTATGGACAACATTAAAAACTTCCTCAGTACTACGAGACCGCGAGAGTATTCAAAGACCAAACACTTCAGTTCAAACTCAAATCATTCCGCAAAGGCTTCATGAGAGCTTTACCCCGGCAGTTATTCGAGAGCAGCTCGAGGTTGCTCTCTAGAGGTAAAAAATACTGATTTCATTTCTGCAGATGATGCAACCAAAGCAATCCGTCAGGGAGCCGTGAGAGCACACATCCGGACAGAGTCAGCCAGGAGAGATCCTTGATGAGCCTACAGAAAACAGAAGCTAAACCCACTACATTTTCAGAAAAGTGATACTGGGGCCAAAAACAAGCGACGGTGTGCACACTCACACTGCTCTTAGTAACTCTTCAGTGTGAAAGTGCTGCTGTCTGTTCAAAGCTGGCTCTCCAGCATCTCCTTTTGCCTGACGTAGTTTTCCCTGTAGTTTTCTCGTTGGCTCTGTCCAATGCAGGACGTCCAAAAGTATCCACACAGCCACAAGCTTCCCAGGTCCCAGCACCAGCACCACTATCTTGCCCAGCATCTCAGGGAAATACAGCATTGCAATAACCTGCTTACAGACTCAGAAGAACCTCGGGAAAACCACATTCAACTCAGTGACATTCCAGGAATACAAATATTACACTTGTACTTCCCCAGAGCCTACAAAATGTGAGCTTCTTGGTGAAACACAAACCCCAGGTCTCTGCAAGAGGAAACATTCACGACTTAAGTCTATCCATGATTCTTGCTGTTAATGCCATAGTACAGACAGTGACAGAGTTCAATTGTTTATACTGAAGCAACATTAAACGATCCCAGGCAGCGATCCTATCCCCATGAAGTGAAGCGTGATACCATTTGCTTCTGATTGATCTCAGCAATTGTGCTCTTAAAGATATTTAAGTCAGTATAAGATAAACTACACACTGTCTGCCTGGAAACAAATACTAAGCTGCTGGCAAATATTAGAGTCTCTCACTCTAAGAATCCAGTCCTGGTTGGGCGGAAGACAAACACTGCAATTGTTGACATAAGTGATGGAGCACAATTCAAACTTCCCTTCTGCAGTGGGAATTCTGCCAGAAAACCACAATTAAAATAAAAAAATATCTGGGAAGAAGTTACTTTCTAAACACTTCTCAGAAACCAGTCACTGCCTGCAACATCTTTCTATATCTAATAGTTCAGCAGATCATAGATACATTTATCTTTCAGAAAGCTTTTAAAACCATTAATATCTTTATGAAAACTGAATTAATATAGAGGTGTAAATGCTAAGCATTTCAAAATATTATGTATTAAAAAAAGAAACCAAAACAAAGATCCCACATCTGCTGGTCCCTGTGCACTGCCATATCCTTAGAACAAAAATAACCCCAGAAAACAAGTGCTTGAATACTGCAGAGGCTCTCACCACCCTCTGCTCAATAAAGTAATTAGTCTCAAGAGCACCTTATCAATGTTTATGAATAACTGATGGGAGGATGTAAAGAAGGAGCCTGACTTCTCAGTGGTGCCCAATGGGCACAGAGACACGTCTTGTCCTGTCTAAATATAACACAGTTTTACTGCTTGGGTGTTTGAACACCAGGGAAGATTGCACAAAGAGGGTTGTGGAGTATCCAGTCTCAGAGATTTTCAACTCCTTACCAGACACAGTTCTGAGCAATCTGTTCTTCCTGACCTTGTGTAAGGAGGGAGGACTAGATTATGGTCTCCAGTGGTGCCTGCCAGCCTCAACCACTGCCAAGCTGTGGTCTGTCTCCTTAGTGCTGAGGTGAAGGGACTAATCACCCTCCACAACCCATTGGCAGTGCTCTTCCTACAGTGTGCTGTTGGCCTTCTCTACTGGAAGGGCACATTGCTGCCTCATGTTCAACTTTTCCAAAAGGAGTCCTGGGTCCTTTTTCTGCCAAAATGCTTCACGGCCAGTTGGCCACTAGTTTGCATTGGTATGTGGCCAATCTGGTATTCTTCCCCACATGTGGGACCTGACATTTCCCTCTGTTGGAACTTTGTACAGTTCCCATGTTCCTACTTCTGCAGTTTATTGAGGACCTCTGAACAGGGACCATTTGGCAGATGAGCCTCTCCTCCCAGTTTTGTGTCACTAGCAAACTTGGTGAAGGTGCACTGTCCCACCATCCAGGTCATTAATAAAAATGTTAAAAAATACTGGCCCCCCAGTATTGAACTCTGGGATACTCCGGTAGTAACTAGTGGCTTCTGCATGGACTTTATGCCACTGATTACAAGCCTTTGACCCCATAAATTAATCTGCTTTTCAGTCCACCTCACCATGCATTTACCTAGTCTGTACTCCATCAGTTTGCCCGTGATGCTACAGGAGACAGCACCAAAGGCCTCACTGGAGCCAAGATAAACAAACATCTACTGCTCTCCTCTCATCCACTGATCTAATCATCTCATTGCAGAAGTCTATCAGGTTGGTAAGGTACAAGTCCACACTGACTACCCTTTATCACCTTCCTGTCCTTGGCAGTTTGCTCTTTTGTCCTTCCCAGAGATCAAGGTCAGGCTGCCCAGACAGTAGTTCCCCAGATCCTCTTCTTGCCCTTCTTCAAGATAGAGCGATGCTTGTTTTCTTCCAACAAGTTTGTGGTGGTTCTTTTCCTTAAA
>VXAZ01008429.1:726504-829806 GCA_013399875.1 Gymnorhina tibicen | reverse complement strand
AGTCTATCCATGATTCTTGCTGTTAATGCCACAGTACAGACAGTGACGGAGTTCAATTGTTTATACTGAAGCAACATTAAACGATTCCAGGCAGCGATCCTATCCCCATGAAGTGAAGCGTGATACCATTTGCTTCTGATTGATCTCAGCAATTGTGCTCTTAAAGATATTTAAGTCAGTATAAGATAAACTACACACTGTCTGCCTGGAAACAAATACTAAGCTGCTGGCAAATATTAGAGTCTCTCACTCTAAGAATCCAGTCCTGGTTGGGCGGAAGACAAACACTGCAATTGTTGACATAAGTGATGGAGCACAATTCAAACTTCCCTTCTGCAGTGGGAATTCTGCCAGAAAACCACAATTAAAATAAAAAAATATCTGGGAAGAAGTTACTTTCTAAACACTTCTCAGAAACCAGTCACTGCCTGCAACATCTTTCTATATCTAATAGTTCAGCAGATCATAGATACATTTATCTTTCAGAAAGCTTTTAAAACCATTAATATCTTTATGAAAACTGAATTAATATAGAGGTGTAAATGCTAAGCATTTCAAAATATTATGTATTAAAAAAAGAAACCAAAACAAAGATCCCACATCTGCTGGTCCCTGTGCACTGCCATATCCTTAGAACAAAAATAACCCCAGAAAACAAGTGCTTGAATACTGCAGAGGCTCTCACCACCCTCTGCTCAATAAAGTAATTAGTCTCAAGAGCACCTTATCAATGTTTATGAATAACTGATGGGAGGATGTAAAGAAGGAGCCTGACTTCTCAGTGGTGCCCAATGGGCACAGAGACACGTCTTGTCCTGTCTAAATATAACACAGTTTTACTGCTTGGGTGTTTGAACACCAGGGAAGATTGCACAAAGAGGGTTGTGGAGTATCCAGTCTCAGAGATTTTCAACTCCTTACCAGACACAGTTCTGAGCAATCTGTTCTTCCTGACCTTGTGTAAGGAGGGAGGACTAGATTATGGTCTCCAGTGGTGCCTGCCAGCCTCAACCACTGCCAAGCTGTGGTCTGTCTCCTTAGTGCTGAGGTGAAGGGACTAATCACCCTCCACAACCCATTGGCAGTGCTCTTCCTACAGTGTGCTGTTGGCCTTCTCTACTGGAAGGGCACATTGCTGCCTCATGTTCAACTTTTCCAAAAGGAGTCCTGGGTCCTTTTTCTGCCAAAATGCTTCACGGCCAGTTGGCCACTAGTTTGCATTGGTATGTGGCCAATCTGGTATTCTTCCCCACATGTGGGACCTGACATTTCCCTCTGTTGGAACTTTGTAAAGTTCCCATGTTCCTACTTCTGCAGTTTATTGAGGACCTCTGAACAGGGACCATTTGGCAGATGAGCCTCTCCTCCCAGTTTTGTGTCACTAGCAAACTTGGTGAAGGTGCACTGTCCCACCATCCAGGTCATTAATAAAAATGTTAAAAAATACTGGCCCCCCAGTATTGAACTCTGGGATACTCCGGTAGTAACTAGTGGCTTCTGCATGGACTTTATGCCACTGATTACAAGCCTTTGACCCCATAAATTAATCTGCTTTTCAGTCCACCTCACCATGCATTTACCTAGTCTGTACTCCATCAGTTTGCCCGTGATGCTACAGGAGACAGCACCAAAGGCCTCACTGGAGCCAAGATAAACAAACATCTACTGCTCTCCTCTCATCCACTGATCTAATCATCTCATTGCAGAAGTCTATCAGGTTGGTAAGGTACAAGTCCACACTGACTACCCTTTATCACCTTCCTGTCCTTGGCAGTTTGCTCTTTTGTCCTTCCCAGAGATCAAGGTCAGGCTGCCCAGACAGTAGTTCCCCAGATCCTCTTCTTGCCCTTCTTCAAGATAGAGCGATGCTTGTTTTCTTCCAACAAGTTTGTGGTGGTTCTTTTCCTTAAAGTTCACTGAAATCCTCTCCTGCTCTGACCTCAGCTGTGGTGATGCTCCCCTGTACCCCTTCCTGTTCAGTAATGAGTTCCTAGGTCTGCTTAACTGCCCCTTCTACAAGCTCCTGGCTAGCACATTCCCTCTGCCTCTCCCAAGTTCTCTCCTCATTCTTCTTCCCAGTCCTGGTGATCCTGGAACTCGCTGCAGGTATTGCTTTCTCACACAATTTCATTACTAGGTTTTATTTGTCAGCTTTCAAATGGCATCGATCAGCATTTCAAGGTCTATGTTAAATTTACTAAAAGACTAGTACATTGCTATTTTAGATACTCGTGCTGTGCAGCAGCTGTCTCCCCTTCTCAAACTTTGATTATATACATGTAAATTGTGACAATCCAGTTATGTCTGCTTTTCCTATTAGGACATAAATCATCTGTTGTTACTGAATTATAGGAAAAATAAAATTCCCATACTCCTCACATTCCAGAGTATACTACATTTTTCATTTCTTCCACAAATTACTCTCTAATCACCTGGCATGCTTCTTGGAAACAAAATGAAAATTTTCCATTTCTACACAGTTTTAACCTTGTCTCATTTGCCAGAAATCTTCAAAGAACCACAGAAATACAATAAACTATAAAATGATGTGGGTTTGGTTCTAGCCTTTCCCTGTAAATCAAATCTAACACAGACTGAACTCCCAGCCCCTGTATTCAAAGTATCTCTCTTCAGCATTAGAAAGGCCCAGTGTTATCCAGACACCAGCTATTCCATGGCTGGTCACTAACATTTAATACTCTGCAATTTTCTCTTCTTTTAAACAGCAATTTTGAGTCTACTCAGTGACAGGTAATGCCAGATTAGATACACCATTGAAAGGAAATGCACTGCAGGTATTTATTTCCCTGTAGCCCACAGAGGGGACCACAGTGGAGCAAGAACTGTCCTGCAGCCTAATCACAGGTCTGTGCCAGAGCACATATGCACACTGTAGCCTCTGGAAGACCCAAATCAGAGCAAGTGGACAAGCCCTGAAAGAAATGTGACTCACAGAGGATCTGTGCGAGACTAGGTTTACTCTGAAGGACTGCAGCCTGTGAAAGGAGCCATGCTCTAGCAGGGGAAACACGTGAGGAGGAAGGTAAAGTAGAGAGGAATTATTATGAACATATGATCATAAACCCTATTCCCCATCCCTCTATGCTGCTGAACAAAAGGACAGAGGTTAGGTGTTGCAGTGGCTAAGTCCACATTACACCCCCCGTGTTGCTACGAAGTGGTCTCTCCCCACACCACTGTGCCAAAAAGTTCTCCCTTTGTCGGGAACCCACTGGCCCCTGGTCCTCCCTCCCTTCCCCTCCCCTCTCCCATTGGCCCCTGTTATGTCACTCAGCCTTGCCNCCACAGCGTCTCCACAAGGGACACCATGAAAAAATGCGGCATCGGTCTATCAACACCACCACTGCGTTAGTTAGGAGTAAAAGAGTTAAGCTGCACCTCAGGAAAAAAAAAAGGGATAAGGTGTTTCACTTTTTGTCTGCTTCTCACAAACCAAATCTTCTTGCACTGGCAATAAACTTCTGCAACTCCAACTTTCCCAAGTCTAACCCGCTTTGCCTGTGACAGTAACTGGTAAGCAATCTCTACCTCTTTATCTCAGCTCAGGAGCTTTTTCACCTTGTCTCCCCAGTCCCATTAAACAGAAGTAGTGAGAGGGCAGCTGATGGGTAACTGGCTGCCAGCCAAGGTCAGCCCACCACAGCCTCAGAGAGAATTTCCCACATTCAAACTTGCATCCTTTGCCTCTTCTTATTGCCATGTACCTCTGAGAAGTGCTCAGGCACATCAGAAGGCTCCATCTTCTCTTTATCCTCTGCTCAGGCAGTTGTAAATATCAGTAAAATCTGCTCTTTGCTTTCCCCATCTCTTCCCCAGCATGGAGAGATGTGATTCTCCCAGTCACAGTGTCACATGCTCCACCTCCCTGACAAGCTTGGGTAGCTTCCACTGGACTTTTTCCATTGTGGTACTCCATTTGTGATATTATAGAGCCCAGACATGACTTTACAAGTGCCAAATACTGGGGAAGGATGGCTACCCTCTTACTAACAGCCATCCAGGAGATGGCTGGCCACAAGCACAACTAGTTTCCCACAAGCAATCCCAGCTCCTTCTCTTGCAGTGTGTTGCCTCCTGGCTAGTCCACTCCCAGCCCATACTGGGCCATAAGGGTTAATCTCCCCCCAGCACCGGATTTGGCAAGTCTCTTTGCTGAAGCCCCTGCAGTGCCTGTTAGCCCACTTCTCCAGGATTTCCATATCTCTCTGTTTTTCAGCATATCAGCTATTTCCCTCACTTTGGATGGTGGTATCATTGTGTTTACCTGCCCTTTGCTTCCATTCATTTCAGAAGGATCTAAGGCTGATTGAGCAGGCACCAGTATCTTGAACAGGGCCAAGTACACAGCAAAGCAGTTCATACAGTTCTTACTGGAAACCTAAGCCTTTATCTACACTTGTTTGTAGAAAGGCTTTGAAAACAAAATCAAAAGAGAACTAAGGTGAAGAACAGAGACACAGTTTAGCCTGATTCCTCCTGTGATTAGAGAGGCAGGACAAAAAACCCTCTTCACCTTTAAGCAGTGTCTATGTTATAGTGGGCTCAGAACCAAGATGATGACCTTTGTGTGCAGCAGTAACAAAAGCCAGTGGAAGAGGCAGAGCTGGCTGATAAAAGGGAAAACCCCTTCCACTTGGGCACACACTTTAACAACCTGGACACAGTAAACAGCTGTTATCTTCTGTAAGGAAGTGACAAGTGGGAAAAGTGGGAGTGTGAGCACAACAGAACACCTGATCTCACTCTTTCCCTTTTTGTCTATAAAAATAGGAAGAAAAGCAAATATAAATTTACATAGCAAATATTTTCATAAGATGTCAAACCCCGTCAAAATCAGTAGCTAGATGCAACTCCTGCACTAAAAGGCTAGACTTCTCTTTTAATAATTAGAGATCTCAATGTAGGCTTACAAAGTTAGCCAATTCCTCAAAGGTGCTGCTGGGTTATGATGAGAGATCCCACAGCTGAAAGCTCTTTACTGCTTGGAGCCACAGCACTGATATTTTCAGTTAGGGACTAAATGAGAAAAGAATACAGTGGTTACAGTACTTCAAATACTAATTTTGACAAATCAGCGCTCCTCAGTCTCACTCTTGATTCAAGTCAGTTTTAAACAGTACTGCAGCTTTTACTGCATATTTAGCTATTCAGACAGGTAGAAAACTTGTAATAGCTGCTACTGAAATAAACTCCTCTCTATACCCATTAAAAGGAACCTGTCATACTCCCTGTGTGGTAGAACAGATGTCACCAAAAGAAGTGAGCACAGTATTCAAAGCCATAAAATAATCTCAAGCTTCAACTGATTGAAAAGAACAAAGAATTATTAAAAAATCCCAGCTCAGCCTGGCTTGTTAGCATCCCAGCTTGCCACCATCTTCCCAATAATTCTCACATCTTTTCTTTATAGTCAGAAAGATATAAACATGAAAAACATTCATACATATGTGTGGTGGCCAAACAACATACTTGAGCATTTCTGCACAATGCAGAATTAATTCCTGCATCTCTTAAAAGTACTTGTACTGAAGCCAATTGCATTTCTGTACCAGTGCATGCAGGATGCAGCACTGTTAAAGACTTAATACACTGCTTCAATTTAGACACAAG
The DNA here is from genome assembly GCA_013399875.1 of Gymnorhina tibicen. Lineage (NCBI taxonomy): Eukaryota > Metazoa > Chordata > Aves > Passeriformes > Artamidae > Gymnorhina > Gymnorhina tibicen. Next base: position 824,175 of record VXAZ01008429.1, on the reverse strand, counting down.
TATCTGCAATTTTATGCGGTACAAGAAAGTGACACATTTGCACAGGTATGTTTATTTTCCCCTGTGTTTACAGTGCATCAATTGTAATTTTAAACCATTCAGAAAGCACGATTTCATACCAATTTTACATACTTTACATCACAGTTCAACAACGTTAACACAGTTGTATCTACTAAATCAAATTAACAAAATGGCCATGAACATTTACACTAGTCTTCTGTAAACAAGGTTTTTTTATAAACAACAGTAAACGGAATTAACACAGACCACCATATGAAAGAGGGATAAGCTTTTCCTTAAATAAATCACTCTGTTTATAAATACTTCAATTCTCTCAATATACATTTACAGACATAGTTGATTAAAAGCTGGTTACCTACACTGTTCTTTAAAAAGAAAATGTCTAGAGATGGACCACTGTTTGTTCAATTCACCTAACATAAGAAGCAAGCATATGATTAGTAGAATGTTAAAAGTATTACTGTACTTCAACCTCACTTCTGTTTGTTTACATCAACACTAAGAAGATTGTCATGTTAGGGAACTTTTACTTGAATTCCAGCAAATTACAATCAATCTTGTAGTACACGTATGGGTAGTACTCCTGTTGGCTGAGGTTTAAACCTGGAATATCCATAGTTGCCTGCAAATAAAGTTTTGAAACCAGTTATACTCTTACAATTCAGACTCCTATTAAGAAGTAGATGAAATATTCATATGTTTTAGAAGCAAATAGGCCAGGTAAGACTTCAAGCTTAAATTTTCACGTTCAAGTGACTGTTTAAATAACAGATAAAGTTAGAACTTTGACAAATGACTAGCAGTATTTTTCGAAATTAAATACAAAGTGCTTTTTCAAAATCTAAGTAGTTCTGTATCAATAATTCACATCCATTGCTATAGTGAACACATCATCACTACTACATCGAAACACCGTCAGTTTCTGATAAGAATGTTATAGGGTGCTGAATGATCCAGGAAGTTACATGAAGTTCAGTATCTTTAATTTTCACCTAAATTGTCCCACACCCTCTTTCTACAAAAAGGCCTGGAAATACATTACATTCAATCTAATGTTAAGAATATTTCTTAATTCAGCTAAACTCATGTTATCTTTAGTTAACCTTTAACTGTGAAAATCACTGCTTTTTAATACAAAGCAAATTAGTAGAATAAGCCTCCCAACAAACCAGCTTTAAACACGAAAATGAGACCTCTACAGATGGAAAGGCTGATTCCACTTTGACAATGATTCAGCCTTCTTCAGCAGAGAACTACTATGCTAACTTGCAGTCTGTATCTTTCCATCAGTAGTATGAAAGAATGCAGTAAGAAGAAATCACATGTGACTTTTAAACCAGACAGCTCTTCAGATGGATTAGTTGCAACTTTAAATACCATCTGCCTTGCAAAAGTGTAAAACAGAAGCAGCATTTTTTTAAGGAGACAAAATTCTCTGTACTGTGAGAAAATGAAGAATATGGAGAGGTATAGCTTTTGAATGATGCCAATACACTTTTTGCTTTGTTTAAACATACTAGTAGCAGTTAAAAAATACTTACATCAATGATAGCTGCTGCACTGCTGTCAAGATGTTTGTATAATTCATACAGAACCTCCCTCAGTTTCTTCATTGTTTTCTTATTAGGCTGAAGGAGCATTGCCTGGAAGTTAACTGGCAAACCATACCTGAGGAAGTCAAGTAGAAAACCATGGAAATGCTGAAATAAACCTTCTTTCATAATTCAAAGCAGAATTTTATTTTGAGTAAGAATCCTGTTGCTGAAGAGGAAATTCTGCTCATTTCCAGTTTTGCAAAACCATTCCATGTCTACAATTCATAAGGCATCAAAAAAGTAGAACTTCAAGTTTAAAATAACAAAACAGAAGCCTAAATATTTTTAAATTATTTTAAATCCTTGAGTATTTAGCATAATTCTCAATGTTACCTGAACTCTCAGACTAAATTTTGAACACTCCAATAGTTTACTTTGCTTACGACACTTGGTGGACAATGGAGTCTCTACTTAATCCTCCTTTCTAAGAGTGTGGAAACAGCTGCCAACATTCCAATCAAGTTCAGCTTTCTTCTTTACTCAAGTTTTGCCCTCACAATAAGTCCATAGCAGCACAAATGCAAGTTAAGGTGATTTTTATTTTTCTCCTTTGTTTTTCTCCTTTATGACAACTTCTCAAAAAGGCTAAAACCACCTTTCCCTTTGCTGACCACAGCAGGAACATCTTCAACTATAAAAAATAAAGGTCCTTCCTCTGCAGAACAACTACAGCTGTTCTTGACTAGTAACTACACTTGCGGATAGGTATGAAGAAAAAAAGCAGAGAAATTTTCTAGTTAGAATATTGAGTGGTTTAATACTGAAAAGTTTAGACTACAAAAGTCTTAGAAAGGCATGTCTTAAAGAAAAAGCATATATTTCATGATACCAAACTATGTTACTGAAAGCCCAAATACTTTTTATTCTGAACTATTCAGGTTTACCACTTAAATAGAAGATCTAGTTAGTTCTTGCTACAAGCAGGCCATAAAGTAAGCTAAAAATCAGCAAGTATGTCTTCCTGCTAGAGAGTATCTATAACTCCTAAAGCACAGGTGAAAAGACTATCCAAGGGGAAGATACACAATTATCTACCTCAAATATTTCACAACTGGCAACAAGAGCTATTGCCACCAGCTACTCTTACTGCCCTACTTTTTGCTTCCTCCTTCCCAGAAGAGCAGCATTCACATGCCTCAGTTTGGTAAACCCAAGCTAGACGTAAATTCTTACCAAGTCTAGGAAGAAAATCACTATTCAAATCTGCCTCATTACCTTAAAACAGATTCAACAAAAACACGTAATGCTTTCACATGAATCCACGCAATGAAAGCTTCACTGAAATTAACTTTCAGCCACCGAACCAGAGGCCCCTGTGAAAGAGAAAGAGAAGAGGGAAAAAAATAATTAGGTTATTCAAACATCAGAAAAAGACTCAGCCCATTATGCATGTTTGAGCAGCTACTCAATATCTGTACTATGGTAATAAAGACAAGTTCAAGACAGAGATCACTATGGACATAATGGCTCAAGAGTGTTTTGATACTAAGTAAAGAGAAATTTAATGAGACTTGCCATTGTCTCTTCAGTTCCCCATCTCAGTTGTCATGAGCTAACTATATTAAAGATCATTTTAGTAGTATCTGATTATGTAATTCAAACGCTTGTCCATTTTAAAATTTCAAACATTAGCAGTTGCATTACCAGCCCTTGGTTCCATGCAGTGAGGAGCACTTGCACTGCAGGAAATTCAACTATCGGGGAGCAGATTAGCTAGGGGGCAGGCTGGCTACATCATGTCATCCTTAAAATGCTTTCTCTGAATCATAACTTCATGAAATTTTTGTGTAGCAATAACAAGTCTTAGATGTGTCACATTTCTATAATGACCAGTTTATTAAGACTTACAAACTGTTTTTTCTTGTCAGTTGACAGTCTATTCATTTCTTCTTTATCAGCTTTCATCTCTTCTTCATTGTACTGGAAGTCACGGACCATAAATCTGCATTTGGAAGTGAATAAAATCAGCAGTGCCTATCTAGAGATCCTTCAAAGCATGAGAGACAGAACTCACACAAAATAAACCTTACCTATATTCCCTGGCTTTGTGCTTGAAGTCATCCACTGCCTTCCTGAACAAGGTGACATTACAAAGGTAACTGTCTTGGTCCTCAAAGAGTACACTACACAGAAAGAAAACAAACCAAGTGTCAGAATTAATAAGGTTCAAGTCAGCACAGATCAGTCACACAGTACCACAAGTTGTACTTTATGGCTACAAGGCAAGTACATAAATGTAGATAATTATACAGGATTTAGTTCCCAAATTAAGCACCTCATACACAATGTAACTGACTGCTCTTAATTACTCTCTTCATAAATGATGGCAGCTTACAGTTCACATTCAGAGACTTCATCACTCAAAAACACTTCATATGGTATTTGTTCAAATTAAAAATTATTTAACAAAAAAAGGATCTGAAGCTGATTTAGTACGGAAAAATTGGACTACAGATTTATTAGAAATGTGTGTTTTAAAGAAAAATGAAATGGATTTAAAATAGAAAAGTACACAAAAAGATACAGGTTGGCAAAAGAAATTGTTTCTTAGGCTGTAAAGACGACCCCTAGATCTACTATTTTATAATTAAAAATAGTATTGCCTATTTTGAGGCTTTACCTTAGGAAAAAAAGTTTGAACAGATTTAGACTGTTCCTCAATGTCAGACTGTCTTCAACACAAACATTATCCAACAGATTAACAAGTCACCTTTTCTTAAGCTAGCCCTAGGTCATGGTTTCCCAGTAACTGAATAAGAACCATTAGCAGATCTTCTTCTAGGCTCAAGCTGATGCAACTCAAATGTGAAGCTATCCAGAGCAAGTTCAGGTTTTTAAACTGGCACAGAATTGGTAATATCAGATTTGCCTGATCAAAACCTCCGTCTGTCAGTTAAAATTAACCACAAACCAATGCTTTGTGCTACATGTGGACTTTATCTTCAATGTGGTTACAAGATTGCTAAAGTGGTTAAAAGCCCTTAGACTTGCCCATCACAGCACCTAGCAGCAACTTGATACCAGGAACCTAAAGAGACAAGCTACCTTTCTTTGTACACAACAAAACCATTTACACTTCCAGTTCTCCATTCTTTAGAAGTTTTTGAAGAGTACATACAACTTGTTTCAAGTCCTCTGAATACATATCTAAAGCTTACAGGCCAGCAGCCAGTATTTGTTGCTTATCTCCACCATGCCCCAGCCTGAAGCTGAATATACCTGACCAAAATTGGCTTTCAATTCTCTTACTCTTCTCATGTAAGTTAAGTTTGATAACTTTGTTAACCCTAGAGGTCATTTGAATCTTTCCTCAATTATCTGATCAGATTTGATCAGATAAAGCTATAAAGCTACAAAGCTAGACATTTTGACAAGTTTTTGACCAATCTTTAATATTCAAAGTCACTCTAAATAAAGAACACTCCTAAAACACAGCACATGCAAATATGAGATTTAGCATTTAACAACTTACTTGCTGGAACGTGGTACAACCATCTCTGCTAGTGTTTCATACTGCTTAACCCAGTCATTATAATTTAACCTAGAGAATACACAGGTTATGGTTAGACTTTTAATCTGAGATTAATGGATCAAGATTTTTTTAAAAAAAGGTAAAAATATTTAATTATCACATCTTCCAACTCAGGTGTAGGTTATCAGAAATACTCAATACTCAAGAAATGCTCAGTTCTCCTCATGGTGTTTTTATAATTATTGATAAATAAACTATAGCAATAGAAAAAGTAACATCTTTTCAGTCTTCATGTCAGTTTACAAGTGCAACATTTTTAAAATCAAAGAACTATGATATAAAATCATTCATCATTAAGTACAGATCTCAGGGGGCCAAATGGAATTAACTGTCAAGGTTGATCAGAACCTCCTCATGCAACTTTTGCTCTTTTGAGTTACTAATAGGAATACTTTTTCCACAGTTATAAACAGGTTCCCTAGAGTCCTGCACTTGCCTGAAGAACTGGGAATTTTGGAAGCCCTGCCTTTCTGTAGTTGGTTGTGAAGAGGTTCCATCCTTTCAACAGCAAAAACAAGTCAAAGGAAAAGTAACAGCTGAGATATACTAACCACCTGCTTTCTGCTAAAGCTACTGCAAAACTGTTTTTCCTTCACCACAGTTTGACATGTGGCAGACTCTAATGGTTCCTGTGGTAAAGGGAACCAGTGGGCTTTTAATGAGTTAAAAGCTCTTTTTGCTTGCAGCCCCAAAAAGAGTCTAGGGCCATTTTCTCATTTTACAAGGGTTTTTAGGGTATCTGTATCATCACTTTCCTTGGCCAGGGGAAAAGATGGGGTTTCTGTTGTTTAAACATTTCAAATAAGAACAGCCTGTTCCCCCAGCAAGCCTTTGATATGGCATAAGCAGGGTTCCAATGGTAGAGACTTGGGTAAGTAAAAAAAAAAAAAAAAATCAGTGTTCAGGCAATTTAAAAATGCACAGAGCAAAGCAGCAAAGAGTTCACTAAGCGGTGGAAGTTGGCATAGTCCTAACCAGGATAATTTAATGATTAAGCCTTCTAATGTAAAACAAGTCATGCTTTTACTCAGCACTCATTTTCGTAAGGATACCATCTGGAACATGGCTACTCATAGCAAACACTGCATAAGAGACATAAATCTAATCTCCAGTTTCTTCAAGAAATTCATGAGCACTCAGCAGTCCTTATGATGAGTTTTTGTGAACAAAGGAACGCAGGCACAGAGGCTCACTTGTCTCTACTGAGCATCTTAACAGTTGTTTGCTCATCCAGGAAAGCCCCAAGTAAATTCAGATTCAGATGTCATTCTTACAGTATTATAGGGTTGTGAGATCTATTATTTGATTTATATTTCTTACTGTATTCTGCTCTTAGGATGAATAAACTTACTTTGGTACAATCACTAATAATGTGACCAAATATTCTGAATCAAGTACAAAGTCCTCTTTCTTTACAATATCAGCAAGACTTCTGGTTAGCAAGCTTCCCCTGCAGAAAAACAAAGACAGCCAGAACAATTACATGTTTAAGAATTTAATTTGTCTGGATAACAGTTTCCAGAGCTTGATAATAAAGCATTCTCAAAAAGACATTTTACCTACACAACTGCTATTAGCAGAGCAAACAAAATGTCCTTATATGCATTTTATATCTCACTGTCCAAAGTCACTGAAATTTTTATTAGTAGCTCCACTGCTGTGCGTCATTTCCGTATTCCAAATACGTCACACGCTTCAGTGGCCAACTTTTTCTTTTTAAGAGTTATTTAAAACCACAAGAACCATTAAAACCATTAAGCGTGGGTTCTAGTATATGAAGCCTCAGAGTTATAAACTAACCCAGTACAGATCTACATACAGAACATCAATAAAAACCTAAACCACTGTATTTCCTCATAGTCATAAAAGACCAAGAACATATATAGATTTAATGGTGTTCAGCTGACAAACTGCCGTGTCTTAGCACAGAACTTATGGCTCACTCCTAAAACAGTTGTCACGTACTGTCATTGGCATGACCCATGGTTCTGAATGAGCCAGCAGGCTTGTGCCATTCACTGTAATGGCAGGGTTCAGGCAAATTAATCAACCACATTTGCACAGAAGAACTACTGTACCTCAACTGTACTTCAGATAATCATCACACGTACGTGACAAGACAACACACAGCCCTTGTTTAATTTATTATCTGCGTGTACACAACAGCTGTCTCTGCTGGTAAATTCTGAGGGAAGAAAACCAGTTAAGTTGGAGTGAAGGAAAGACTTTCTTGTTTAGACAAGACACCCAAGTAGCAGCGTTACACACCACTAACAGCAAGCTCCTCTCAAACGTTCCAGCAATTTATGCTATTTGTACATGCTTTTGTGATTTCTTAATTGCTTTTCAGTCATGAGTCAGTTAACACCAACCAATCAGCTGGTAATAAATGTTCTTTTATGACACCTGCTCTTCAAGATTGATAAACACCTCAAAAATACATTAAGCTTAGAGCCTGTATCACTCCACATTTTACTAAGTTTTTGTGCTTAAATAACGTTCCCATGCTACATTAGCAAAAAACAATACAACTCACGCATTCTTTCTTTCCAAATTCTGAAGATTCCCTTTCAGATTATTGTATGCCGAGGCTCTTGCTTTTAGGTCATTGTCAATCTGGTTTACTCCCTTAAAAATAAAAAGAAAAGGAACTGTGTCTAAAGAACTAGAATAGAACTTATGTTCAGCTTGCCATTGCTGCTCAAGTAATCCTGGAGGATGGATTTGAGAAGGATGGCTTAATTAGCATGATTACCAGAAATTATTCATTCCCAGCTAGATAACTTGGCAGTAAGTGGAAGAATACAAAACAAATGAAGCACTTTAGTACATCTTAAAAAACAGTCAACCATACTCGCATCGGCGTGTACCCTTTACAAGGAAGTGTTTTAAAATCAATGCACTCAGTAACAGCTGCGTAACTGAAAGAACGTGGCACAGTGTTGGTCTGGCATTATAATGCTGCCCACTGCCTCCTTCACTGCTCCTCACTGTAGTGTGGAGGTACAAGCATGTAAGGTTTCCCAGGGACAAGTTCCTCAACACAGTTAAGGGACTCTCCCTTTATTTAGACTTAGACCACTGACAAAACATTTTGTTTCCATAAAACACTTCACGTTGGAGATCCAGATATGATTTTGTTTCCACAAAATAAATCTCTCTTAAAAGCAAGGTCACTTAATTAAATTCGACCTTGTTTATGGTAACATCTAAGTTGGCTCGTCTGTAGCAGGAAGTCATCAAAAGCTTGAACATTTTGTTAGTTTCATGTGGCAACATATTAACAGCTTGCACCTTTACAGATACAGCAATGCTTTAGACAAAACACTCTGAAAATGACAAAACTAAACAGACGAGTACTTAAGGCCATTTAAATCCTTTGACCGATATAACCTTTAGCAAAGCATGCACAACTTTTCAGCAGGTGTCACACAAGGCATATACCTTCATGAAAACTTTTTTATACTACAAGAGTAACACTAACACCCTTTTTATTTTACATTTTGAAGACAGCATTAAGGGGAAAATTAATTAGAAGGTATTAAGCTAGTACCTTTGTGAATCTGAGCTTCTTCCCGGACTGACAACCTTCCCCTCTGCCTTTCCCAAGGATCAACACTTTCAGTAAGTCTAACTATGCATTACTTAATGACAAAACCCAAACACCATCGATACCAAACACTGCCTTTACAAACCAGTTCCAGTCACCATTTCCTAACTGACAATACTCTAACTGCTCTCATTTGTAGAATCAGTAGTCTTTTGAAAGATGACTGCTTAGACAAAAACCTGTTACTGCTGCACTGACTGAAGTTTACTCTAAAAGACAACCAGCTTTGCTTCCTATTGAATGTTAGAGAATACAGAACCACAAACTTCAATGTTACAATAGAACTCTTGAAAATAAAGTTTTGTAAAATTACCAAATGAAGCAACAATACCAACTTCCTTTTGGGAGTAGAATTGGTGAGTAACTCACAAAGGTCATGGCAGAAGGAGGCAGACTCAGGGTATTGCTAAAGAAAGTGACAATCTAACATAGTGAGCCTATTTCTACACAGAGCAATCCCAGATATTTAAACCACTTATGCAGTCATTGGCAATACACGAGTGTCTTCTTGTAGCCATACAGCTGAGCTGTTGCACTTCGATGGATGCCTGGCTTGCTGAAAAGGTTGGAAATATGGCACTAAGAATATTGAGGTTGTCTCCTTGGATAAGTCTGATGGCTAATTTCAAATTCAAAGAATGACTTGATTAAGTGACAGCGCTCATATAGCACAGATGCCCACTCCAAAGTCTTCTGTATCGGCACTGGGGTTCACAGAACTTCTGAAAGGTAAAAGCTGAAAAAACTTGATGGATAGTTTCAGCAGATTTCCTTTCCTTTTAAATGTTTCTAACACTGCTGTAATTTCTTCTCAACTGACAAACTCCCCACTGCAATTGCCATTAATAATTTTGACAGACACCAGAATCCGCTGCCTGAGTGAGTGAAGATGATATAAAACCATACAGGAAAAGTAGTAATTCATTATTTGACAAGCTTTTCAAATTATTTAACATCAACGTGTCAAGAGGCTTCACAGATTTTAATTAATGTAGCTCTATCAATTTTCCTATATCTTCACTTTGGCATGTGACTAACATGAAGATTTTATCTTTGCCAGGACTCTTTCTGCCTTGGGACTAAACTGCTTCAAGTCCTGTGATATGATCTCCTAGGGGTCACTTCTATAAGAACATAAAGCATCTTCAGTCATCTTCCTCATCTTCCCTACTTTAGGGACACGCATCTATGGCTCACAGTTGAAAATATTGTATAAACTATTTGAAATCAGATTTATGACATAGGTGTCCTGAAGCTGTCCCTATAGAATACAAGCACAGCTAAACATGAAGAGAAATGGAAACCCTCAACAGGATGTCTCAGGCTGAACCTCAGCAGACCTGTTTCTCTGCATTTACTATCCAACCTAATAGCTCAATGAGGTCCCTAAAGTATGTAAAGAATGTAAGACAGTTAAAGTTCAGGTTCTAGAGTACAACTTTGTTGAAGCAGATTATTTATCTAGCAAACTCCAGGACACAGAATAACATACACCAAATCTTTGATAATTTTTCAAGGAAGGGCATATATCTTCATGTCCTTTGTTTCTTTTTCAACAGAATTAATTTCTGCAAAAACAAGTGCTGTACTATAATAGCTGTAAAAAGTTCAGTGCTTCATTTTGATACCTTCTTCTGAAGAAGCAAATATTATGTACTAGTGTCAGATATTATTATTTTATATCTGTGAGATATTTTTAATGTGCAAACCTTCAGAGCAATAAGACAGCCAGTGATCCTTCAACAAAAGGCCACACTGCAGACGTTTTCCAGGAATACTTACTAAATGTAATTTGTGAAATAAATTCAAGATACAGTGAGAGTCCCAAAGAAAATATCAAAAATGAAAGTCCTAATTGCCTTCTCAGTCTGCTTTGTAGCATATATTAAGATTTTGTAATCTCTGCAAAAAAATTAATGTAATAGTTTCAGGAATCTGGAGTTATAGCAAAGCACAAGTCTGCCAGCACTTACCCCCATCTCAACCCCATTACTGTCCCTACATATCCATCACCAAAGACTATCTCTGTAGGTACCCAGAGCAGCCACTTCTTTTTTCCAAGTTATGTATTTCCAGCTAGTAACACAGGCAGTTCCAAGAGCCAGTCTGCAGATTACACAAAACAGGGAAGAGGAAAAAAAAAACCTGAAGAGGCTGGGAAGATCTTAAAGCAAGGGGTGCTTACAGAGAACTCTCTCACCATCTGAATCAGTCACTGCTGAGGACCCTGTCTAGGCTCACGAGCAAGTACAAAGCAAATCAAGTCCTTCACATATGAAACACTTTGCCAAAGTAAAGATGAGGAAACACATGACAACTCTCAAATTACTGTCGTTACATCTAACAATGAAGTCTTATTTCTCCCCTCACAACTGAGTGCCACAGCTTTCAGAATGTAAATAAGTTCCCTGGTTCACTGCTAACAGCCCACAAGGTTTGAGAACGATATGTTAGTACAGCAAAACTTAAATGTAAACATCATTTGCTGGCTATTTATTTGTTAACTCAGTGATCCTATGAAACAAAACTCAGCAAAGACAGCATGATGACCTACAGGGAGCACTCTCCAAATCCTATCCACATCCTAATGTACTTCTTTGGATACTGACTGCTACAAAGTTCACTACTATTGTTAGCTGACTAAAACAAATAGCTTTGAGAGCAAGTTTTGTGCATAAATATCTCAACTTCAAATAGGGAAGTTTTATAAAACAAATTACCTTACCTTTGCAATAATTTCTGAAATATTCTTCAAGGATTGCTTGATCGGGTATTTGGCCATATCCCACTGGAACCTTGTTATATAGGTGACCAAGTCAACTAAAATTTTAAAGAACTTTGTTAAAGATAGACAATAAAAAGACTAATGTATTATATTCCATGTAGAACTGATGTAACAGAAGAGAACTGTAACAGACTGGACCTTCTGATGTGTGGACCCTATTGCTTAAGAAATTTGAAAATAAACAAGTTGTAAGTTATCCATGACCTCTGCCTTCAGATATTGGTTTCTCCACCTCTGTAGACCCTAAATGATATTTACTACCAAGTCGAGGATGGTTGGAGAACTACAGATAAGAGCAACTACTTCTTGCTCTGTGTGAAAAATGGGTGGGAGATGGCAAAAAAGGTAGCAATGACCATGTGGCTCACCAGAAGTGACAGTTTTGTAAAGCTGTCTATGAAAGACGCTACTCCAAGCCCTTATCCACTTCTATTAGCCTCTCTTGCATCAATACAAGCTGTGTTACATTCTATTAAATGGCTTTATCAATTCAGAGAAAAGTGCAGCTCTTTATTGAAATAAAATGCACACTCGCACCCCCAAGTCCTTCTCGGCAGGGCTGCTCTCAATCCTTTCATCCTCCACCTGCATTGACACTGAGGGTTGCCCTGACCCAGGTGCAGCCCCTTGCACTTGGCTTCCTTGTACCTCAGTAAGTTTCAGGATCATTGCCTTCCCTTCTACAGTCTTAGGATACATTAGGATATCATGGTTAACATTTTACCTCCATTAGCCAGAAGATTCTCCTGAACTTTATCTTTACTGTCTTCTAGAACATCAGCCATATACTGGGCCACCTTTTTTACAACACTGAAAAATGAAAGATAAAGATATATTTTAAAAAACCCCAAACCCCGAAACCTGCTATTTGAGAAATACCATTCATAACATTGATATTAAATTGCCCAAGACTGGATCAAAAGTGATTGGATCAAACAAGAATGATGATTGCTCTACACCCAGGCTTTCTGAGAGCACAAGCTGGGCTCAGTATCTGAAGGAGACCAACTTCTCAGAAGTATTCCACAACTATATTTAAAGTCTTCTCTAGTGTTGCTACTCATCAGTTCTCAACAAGGTGAGGCTAGGTCCCTCACACTGGCGTTGAGTTCAAGTGTAATGTCACTATACTGCAAAACTTCTTTTAAAGTCTGCTCTACTTCCAAATTTCTAACTCTTTTCTAGAAATAGATAGTGAGGTAGAAATCATCAGTAATCCAAACTAAACACAAGGCAATCCTGACAATGCAATCTGACACTCAAGACCTGCCTTCCTAACTAGAAAAGCCATGTATAATATTATTCACATGTGCCAGGCCAAACAGGTTCCTTTTCTATTTAAAAACATCTACTTAAGATTTCTCTCCAAGATGAAGATGGCTCCATGAGTTCTGGTTATGTGAAATTTTGCTACTTTTGCTCAAAATCACTTTCAAAAGGCCATTAGTTTCTTCAAAATTAATAGGTTTTGCATTTTAATATTAATACTGTTTAAGCATTTTTATGGATTAGGAAATGACATGGTTACTTTCTCAAAGTGCGTAAACAGTAGTCCTGCTAAAAGAGCAAGCTTTTACTTAATTTCATCACCACTTCCTGCAGCTGTCAGGCTCAGTTGGTAACAATTCTCCAGGACCCAGCAGCACACAGCACTACTATAGGGAGAACCATCCTTCGTCAATGCATAACGTCCCACTATTCCATAAGAAGTTCAGATTATTTTTCTTTTTTCAAGAACAGATACTGTGAAAACCAGCATCTTAGCGTTCTTAAATCTTAGCTTGCTGACTGCCTCCAGAGGATCACCATGTTACAAAAAACGCTGAAAATAACCTGTGCGTTATTAGGACTCAGCAAACCATCACATCATTATTCTAATACTTTGCATCCTAGAAAAAATAAACTGTTACCTCTCCACAAATGCATCCAGTTTAGCCAGCTCATCTGACAAACCAACCAAAACATCCAGTGTGCCAACCTAGAAGCAAAGATCAAAACGCATGAGCAGATGTATATAAACACAGAAAGATAAAAGCAACTAACAGTAAAAGCTACATCTCTTGAACAAGTAGCTCTGCAGAACTACATTAAATGCTGGACTCTAAGATTTCAGATACCTTGATTTACCAAAGTCACACTGTGTTTCATTTGTTAAAGATACCTCCCTCGAAGCACCACAGGATCAGATCTAACTCGCTAGTTTGGTGCTCAGTTTCAGTTCTGCAATCCAGCCATCCAAAACATGTTAAAACAATGTCTACACTATGAATTGGCTGTATTTTTCACAAGGCACTTGTTTCAGCATTTAATTTACTACTTTAGATCAAATGTGCAATTTCACTGATCAGGAATCTCAGCACTGGAGGCAATCTGGACATTGAAAACTTTGACAATACAAGAGTACTGCAGCAGTCAGACCAACAAGAGTCTGGACTTTTTGCATCTGGGGTAATAGAATATCTAGCAGAGCAGCTGTCTGACCAACTCCTGTATTTTAATTTGAGCCTTTTCACTGTATCTCAGACAGAAAAGGAGCAGACAATTCAGAAAGAAAAAAAAATTAAAATAATTTTTTAAAAAGGCAAAACATGAAGATTTTATCAAAATTGTCAAAGGAAACTCTCAATGATCAGATCACAAGTTTCCAATTTTCTTCTCCAAGTAACTGCTACCACTATGAGATCAAGACTACCATCCTTGGGAAAACTGCTTTATTAGCTGAAAGAACACAGGTTAATGCATCTTGAAAACCTACAGAGTGAACAACTAACTGAGAAGTTCAGAAAAAAAGATAACTGTTGTCTGAATTATTTCTTAGAGCCACACATAAACATCAAGAAAAGTCAGCTGTTCTCTCTAAAACGTCTGCAAGTTTTAATCTAGAGAAACAAAGATGATGCAAAACCAACACACTTCTTAGGACATGACATGGGGTTTACATACCTTCAAGTCTGGAATATTGAACTTTGAATTAGTGGAAAGATTGTTATGTTTTGTAGTTGCTGCATGTAGCTTCTCCCATGTCTGTTGACAGGTTTTTTCCCCAGGAGCAGAAATCAGCCAAAACTCGGTCATTTTTGTGCCTTTATCTTGATGTTTGTTGATTCTGAAGATAAAGGCAAGATGCTAGCAGAAGGGAAGCAACGGAAAGAAGAAAAAATACCTGCCATTAGTACGGCAGTCAAAGCTTTGCCTGAAGAAAAACATCTCATTCCACATTACTAACACGCAGTTCCAGCCACTGTAAGAGATTTTACCAGGAGTATCATGTGGTTTCAAATTCATTTTTTCCTATCTTCCAAATCACATTTACACAGTTGGAAAATCTTTTTAAACTGCCCATCCTGTATGTTAAAATGGGCTGAGTTTGCAACATTAGCACCTTTCAACTGTAATTTCACAGACAGATAACAAGCAAACAATCTAACCGAAAATAAATCAAATAAAATGGGACCCAAATTATATTTTCACAGCTATATACATTTTCCAGCATCTGTATAACAGACAACTTTATCTGAACACATCAGAGGAAAAATAAGAAAAATCAAACCAATTTCAACTCTGACTTATTTTTCCAATCATTTTTCAGATTAGGACAGTGTTTTAAAGTCAGTAAATGCCTGGCATTATTTAAATGCAATAAAATCTAGGGGTTTTTTTCAAGTAAAGCAGGTTCTCCTGGCAGCTAAAAATTTCAACAAAAAGGAGGACACTTTCCAATCTTGATATCTCTGTTATCACTGCAGACTATCAATAAGATTACACATACCGGCATTAGTCAAGAAAGTGTTGGCACTAAATACAAATTATGTTGGTTTACTTTGCAGTCAAGCTCAGGAAGTTAAGAGTATATATGTTCTTTTGTCACTAAGAAGCAGAAGCAGCTGGCTGAGAGTTACTGGATTTTTTTAATACGGGAGTGAAGAACAGAATCAAACAGTACCTTGACAGAAGCTAAATGTCAAATTTTGATATCTGCAATGTCTTCTGTAGCAGCTTTGAATGAGTAGAGACTAACCTACATTTCATGAGCACAGACTACAGCACACAATTTTTTTGAAGGAGAACAAATCAAATGTTGTATTTGTTAGAACTAGTACGTGGTAGCAAACTTTGCCCAAAACAACACACCTAGGTCCTTCATTTGTGTATTCATTTTATGGATAGCAAGTTATCAAGGCTGCTGAAATTCCAGGTGAGCTAAAGAAAGGCCACTGCTGATTCTTTTGCTCAGCTACTCAGGAAGCCTAAAGCTGAAGTTTACCAGCTGTTAAATGACTATCATGCATAGTCATTTATGACTGGCATAGCAGCCAACATAGCAGCCATCCCCCTTGCACTTAAGGGGCCTTGTTTACAACAGGAGATGATGACACCCAGTTTCTGAGGCCCTTGATACCACACACTCCGTGACGTCTGACACTGCACCACCAGGCACAGCACAGCAGTGCTACAAACCCAAACGCAGACAATGCCAAGGCAGGTACAGCTAATCGAGAAATCAGAATATTTACAAGACCAGACACACAACATCAGTTATCACCATGCTACATGGCTTCTTTGTTTAGCACCAACTGGATTATCTCACATAGCAGGTCTCTCCACAGGAGGTCTACTAATTACCAATAATTTGGAACAAAACAAAATTTCCTCTTATTCAGACTGCTATGATGCATTATCTTCCTTAATGCATGCCAGACTTGGTGCATGAGATGTTTTCCTACACTCCACTGAACTCTGGCCCTATAAAAGGCACAGCCAAGTTTACAGTAAACTTCACCTGCTCAGGGAGACACCACTACAGCTGGTGCACACACACTCTCAAAGTGTTTAAGCTTTAAATTGCTTTTGTCTGGATTTGACTAGACTAGAACTAGAAAAAGCTGTGGAATAAATGTTGGATAAACAAACTAGGTGGTGGCAGCAGCAATTCGCAAATATCCAAGAAATAGACAGAAGAGCCGTAACACAGAAATCCAGAATCCTACTCAGTAAGACACAGGGAACATTGCATTCTCATGTTTTCCACGAACATCAATACTCTATAAAGAATATTTATAAAGCTTCCTGAAATGGCACACGTGGAACAGTTGTAGGTCCCAGGAATCATTAAGTGACTGGACTTCCCTTCCTCCCTCACCATCTTTTGTCTGTGCAGTGGGTTTTCCTGAAGCTCTGTTCCATTCCTAATAGCCATAGGAAGGAAGATGATTTCCCATTTCAGGTAAAATGGAGGTATTATCAAATGCACACAAGGGAACAAAAAGCTCGGTAGAGGAGTTTTAAGTGTTTTACATGAGGGGGCTTGAAATTAGAACAATGGAGAAAACCAAACAAGAAGTGGAGAAAGGAGAAGTGCTACAGAATGGTTAGAAAACAGATACAAATGCTGGTCAGACAAAAAATACACACAGACCCATTGTAAAATGAAAGCCAAGCAATTTAAAGAAAAGAACCACAGGATAAAGCAGGAAATACGAAGTGTTCAAACTAAAACCTGGAATAAGCAATAAGAATGGGTAACTGTTGTTCATCACACCATGTACCTCTATGACCAGGGCTTTTTTGTAATGTACACTGTTTCATCCCTATGTTATTAGGAAAATGGATTTCCAAAGAAAAATCTTTCAAGCAGTATACTACAATCTAAAATAAAACCTATGAACAACTGGTTTCAGTACTGTACCTGGAAAAACATACAGTGATGTCAAAACAGAATCTCAACTACGGCATTGCATTTTTCAAAAAAAAAAGAGGGCAAGGGGCAGGGGACGATTGCTTCTATTTAGCTCAACAGGAAAGCCCAGTTTACTGATGTGACTTAGCACTAAGTCTCCGAGGTGTCACTTCTTCAAGCTCGCTTTCAGAAATCACTTCTGGCGCTTGGCCTCCACGTTTCATAAACAGAAGCGGCCACAACGAGGAAGCCGGGGAGATTGCGCCATGGGGAGTCCCCACGCTTGTGCGGGGGTGATCTGGGGCTGGCACCGGGAGCGGGGGGCGCTGCCCTCGCTCCCCACGGAGCCGCTGACCCGGATCACGGGGATTAGATGTCAGTTCCCATAGCCCGGCAGCCGTCGGCTCGGGCTTCCCGGGCCGCGCTGTCACTTCGCCCTCCCCGAAGTAAACACCCCCCGCAGCGGCAAAGCGGTGGCCTGGCGGCCCTGAGGCTCGGCAGAGCTCCTGGGAGCCGCGGTATCGCCGGGCCCGGCCGGCGCTGCCCTTCACGCCAGGCCCTGCGCAGCCCGGCACCGGAGGAGGCCGTGCGCCGGGGAAGGCCGGGGCGCTGCGGTGGCGGCTCGGGGTAGCCCAGACACTCGTCCGTCCTTCCTTCCCTCCTTCTTTCTTTCTTTCTTTCCTTCCCTTCTTCCCTTCCCCTGTCTGCTCCCCGGCCCCGGCATTACCGTCACTGCTCCATCCCCGGCGCCGCCGCCCGCTCACCCGCCGGCGGGTCACGTGACCCGCGGTCAGCTGATGCCGCCGCAGCGCCGGGCGCGAGGGGCGGGAGGAGGTGCTGTGACGCAGCGGCGCAGTGACTGACGGGTCCGCGGAGGCCGCGGGTTCGAGTCCCTCCTGGGCGCCATAGCCGCCGTCCATTTGCGCTCCCCGCAGTCGGGGCTCGCCCGGGCACCGCCGTCGCCACGGGCACTTCAGGGCACCGACTGCCTCTGGGCCCGTGCACTTCTTATTAATCTGGGCTTCATCAGGGAATTAGTGTGAAAACCACATGTGGCTCAGGGCGGCCCCGTATCAAGAAGGCTTTGTACGAGTCTGCCCTTAGGGCAGAGAAGGATGGACGGGTTTGAAAGCGTGTGTGTTTGTTCTTGCTGCGGCCAGTAGATTTTCCCCAGATTACAAAGTCAAGGAAACATTTAGATTGGAAAAGACCTCTAGGGTCATCGAGTCCAGCCAATGTTGAGCACCACCATATGAGCCAGACCCTGGCACTGAGTGCCACATCCAGTCTTTCCTTAAGCACCTCTGGGGACGGTGACTCCACCACCTCCCTGGGCACGGGCAACCCATTCCGGTGTTTAATCACGGTCCCAGGGATGAAATTCCTGCTAATGTCCAACCTAAACCTCCCCTGGCACAGTTTGAGGCCACGTCCTCTTGTTCTACTGCCTGTTAGCTGGGAGAAGAGCCTGACCGCCACCTGGCTACAACTCCTTTCAGGGAGTTATAGAGAGCGATAAGGTCACTTCTGAGGCTCCTTTTCTCCAGGCTAAACACCCCCAGCTCCCTCAGCTGCTCCTCATGAGACTTGTGCTCCAGAACCTTCACCGGCTCTGTTGACCTTCTCTGGACACGCTCCAGCACCTCCATGTCCTTCCTGAACTGAGGGGCTCAGAACTGGACACAGCACTCGAGGTGTGGCCTCACCAGTGCCCAGTAGGGGGGAAAAGATCAGCTAGTGGGAAGCACTGTTGGAAAACAGAGCGGTACTTCAGGGATCACAACTATGGGAATGTGTGCTGAAATGCTTTACTGCTGTCAGTCTGCAGTGAAGAGGCTGGCATGCAGGTCACAGTGGGAAAACACAGACTTGAGAAGAAACTGTTGCAGTTTTATTTTGGCACCAAACCCCATTTGTCTTAGCTCAGAGTAGAAATGCTGAGTGAAAAAGAGCAGGTTGTAAATTGCTCTATTGCTAGCTAAGTTGTGTGATACTGCCTGTCATCTTGATTCACAACATTATGTGAAGAAAGCAGAACACAAAAGGCAAACTATTTTCGTTTGCTGGTTTTAGGGAACCAAATGGTTTGTTCCTATTTTTCTTAGGTTCTTTTTTTTTTCTTTTTCCAAATAAGCCAGAGTTGGAGCCCTTATATAGCTGTGGAAGGCTTGTGGGGAACTACAGCAGAGAGAAGGCACAAATGTGATCGGAAATATCAGAAAGGTGATTTCACACAGTTCCAACCCAGCAAAGGATAGGGCTTTGTCTCTCTGGGAGCAACTTCAGGCCTCTAGTCCAGTGCTCTTATCCCCTTTAAGTATTTACAGATCCAGAAGCTCCAAACTCTGCTTAGTCAACTTCAAAGTGCGAACGTTGTTAAACAACCCCTGATGTGACAGATCAGTCTTCCTTCTGCCATTTATGTTGTCCTTCAACCATTGTCCTTCAACCACCAGAGGCTGCTGAAAATGTTCCCATTGCCGAACTGCCCACAGCCATTTATAATGCTCTTAACATGCTCCTACTGGTACAATTTTGTTAGAGAGGCTTTTCTCATATCAGTATAAAAAGACTTACCCTAAACTAACATGGTAAAACAGGAACTTGCCTACCTTAAAAGTGGGCAAACTTATTTTAAAATCCCAAATTAACAATTGCAGCAAGAATAATTTCTTAATGGATAAATTATTAAGTAAGTTTTCAATGAAAAACCTTATAAAATTTCACAGTAGGCACATTTTCTCATTATTATTGCAAGCCATTTCCTCAAAATGTGGCAATAGATGCCATATGCAAACACTAACCAGCAAATGCAAGACATTATCTGTGTTATTTTTGGAACAAGATAAGATTTTTTTGAGTGATCCATAGCTCCAGGCTATCATACGGAAACTTGGCATCAACCTCTTTAAATAAACAGAGTGGTTAGTAAATGATACTCTAAAAGTGGTACTTAGGAGACGAACAGCAAGCATTTCTAACCTGCAAAATGACAACATGCTTGTAAAACTGCAGGAGGGGATTCTGAGAACAAGGACCTCTGATCTGCTACTTAAAGTCCACTGCCTATTGTGGTTGGTTTTATAATGATATTTGCCATTTGGTTAACTGATATCAATGAGGTACAAAGCAAACCTGTAGGCAATCTATAACTTCACTAGAAAACAAAAACCCAAAAAANAAAAAAAAAAAAAAAAAGGAAAAAATATTAGCAAAAATCAAACAACCAGGGTATTAGCACCCTTGGAATAAATGCACAGTAACAGTGAGCTGCAACACGCTCTTCAAGTGAGCTATTGGTGAGAAACCCAAGCCAGATTTATCATTATAAATGCTGTTATGGATGTATAAATGCTGTTGCTGCTGTAAATAGTAGAATTTAAAACCACAGCTGCTACAATAGGAGTGGATATATGGTAGATTAAACAGACACATTCACTAATATGTTTATAATAATACTTCCCTGTACCATTGCTCCATCTGGCCTGACAAGGGTATTTTTATGAAGACTCTGAAGCCTGGAAAAAAATAGTACACACTTCTTTTTTTTATGTCTTGAGAAATCTATTTGTTGAAATTTCATTCAGGGAGGAAGGAACTGTTATGTGTCTTTATGACCTCAATTATTTTCTGTTTTAATTTTTGAAAAATAGTTATCTCTTTAAATCATTGCAAAGAAGCCTCATTCTATAATAAAAATATATGTCAAAAATTACTTTGGGTCAGGTCTCTGAACAGGCCTGTATTCAGCTTTGAATATCTGAATGACTCATTTTTATTGAATACTCTTCCTGTGCACAGGCTAAACACAGATTGACTTGAATGTGCACTGGGCTGCAGAGAGGTATTTGAGGTAAAACTACTTAGGATTGAGAAAGCTTACCTGGGAGTTAGCAAGAAGTGACGGGGGCGGGGTTGCCCTTAGAAATAATCTTTTACCAGCTGCATGAAGTGGTTGCCCTTTTAGATCTGGAGAGTGAAAATGAGAACACATGAGATAGGTTATGAAAGTAGCTGCTGCTGTTTGAAAATCCTGGTGATGAAAGTAACCCTACCCAGGGTTAGGAGGGTCCCACAGGATTTATGTGACCCCAGGCATGTGTGCTGCACCAGGCAGCGATGGGGAGTCCCCAGTGAGGGAATCCACGCCGGCTGTGCAGGAGCCTCAGCCAAAAAGCCCGTTGCAGGCTGCTGCCAGAAGCCGTCCAAGGACTCAGTCCCGCAGAAGCCCTCTCAGCTGTGAGTCGAGACTGACATTCCACATTCCCTCATAGTAATGGATGGTTCCAAAATGAACACGGTGACAGGATTTTAGCTTTTCATTCTAATGTGATGGATCTTGACATCTCTGGTCATTTTTGAGGGAAATACAGATTTTATTTGAATTCTGATTATTCATGCATTCTGTATTTTTTGATTTGATTTGCAGCCAAATTTTCACCAATGATTTTTGCAGAGCTATGTGTTCTTCTTTGATATGTGGATGACATATACAACAGAGATCATCAGAGATGGTACAGATTTCCCCTGCTTTTTGGCATCCTCTGAGACCGTGCTTCTCTGATATTATACCAAGAAGAGCTGACAGACTGACTTGCTGAAGACAATTGGAATATTATTAACAATTTTAACATGATCAGAATTTTACTCACAGTTTTATTAATGTCAGTGGGATTTTTTTTTATTTCTGGTAGTAAAGGTAGTAAAATAAGGATTCTATACAATTTGCAGGACTAAAGCCCTAAAAATGAAAAGTTATAATTTTAAAGCTGAAAAATACCTGTAGATCAAAAGATAGGGAAGAATAATATTGCTGTACTTATATCCCAGTATCATGTCATGCAGTATTCAAATATCTGAAAAATAAATAGGTAAGATCATAATATTCTGTGTAACATGGGTAAACTGCAGTATAAGACCCCATCCTGCAGCTTCCATCAGTTTGGCTGATAGGAGAATGAGAGAAAAATACTATTGTTTTCCCAAAATTATTCAAAGAAAGCAGAGGAAAAAAATTATATTACTTTGTTATTTATCTTTATTTTTCCTGGAGGTGCTTTTTGAAAGCATTTTAATAAAAAATACCTATCAAAGCACATTGCACTTTAATCTTTCCTGATGTTGCCTGGGAGACACAAGCCTAAAGATTTAAATGTAAGTCTTTGAAAAAAGGTGTTTGCAAACTGGAGCAGAAATTTTTTTCTTCAGCTAAGCTTTGTGCTGGAAACAGAATGTCTCTTCCCTAGCTGCTTCTCTGTTTTAAAACTTCATCCCTGACTTTCAGCTTCAGTTCAAGGACCTGAGGCAGATAATAAATCTGAATTTTACAAAGTTTTAAAAATTCCTAAATTACCACAATTGACATTGAAGTCCCCATTTATATGTATTTATGCATATGAGCATTTAATTACTCTATATAATATGGGCAGCATCTTCAGGACACGTGCAGAAAGATTTAAACCATCATGCCTGAAAAACTTTGGGGTAGGCTGTACTCTGAGTGAGTTGAAATCCATGTCCAAAGCCATGTTCCAAATCAAGCTGAGAGAAGCTATGAACAGCATTTGTGATCCCAGTTGCACACTCCACATGGACAGCATTGACCACTGCCTCCCCTCATTCCAAACAGGACAGAGTTCTCAAGTGCTCTACTGTTATTTGGGAGAGCACCTGAATTGTGGAAGGGGGCACTGGGAAGCTCAGTATTGTCATGGATCTGTGTTTCAGAGCCCCTCATTTAGAGTTCTGGTGTAGAGACAAGCTGATGGGGGCTTCCTGTGGGACTGAACTCCAGGCTTGCACTGATCAGAAGGGGCTGGGAAGGCTGTAGCCCTGCACAGTGTGCAACACCTGGGCACATGTTCAGCGCCGTGGCTGCACAGCACTTCCATCCACACGCTGCTGCATCCAGATCTCACGTTACTCCCGTTCTCAAATATGCGAAGTCAGGCAGTACCCTCTTTGTCCAGCACACCTGCGTCTACGGCAGAGCCCAGCTGGCCTGGCTCAGGCAGCAGAATTCTGCGGGGTGCACAGCAAAGCAGTGCACAGTTACAAACCTGTACAGTGGAAGAAGTCTCAAAGTCCAGAGGGGTCTATCAGCAGAATGGTTGGATGCTTTAGGAGCTGTAGGAGAAGCCATGAATAAGATCTTGGGACACCAGTGATGCCAGATGTCACTTCACTGGAGTTAAATGCCTGAACCCCTCTGTGAACCTACACTGAATTAAAATTCCATTTAGGTAATTTCATTATCGTATAGTAGTATTTAAATGAGTTATATGGCTGTATATTCTGAAAAATGGAAACCATATATAATCACATCAGTAATGGCAATAATGGATTAGCAACTTACATTTTATGACAGATCAAGAAGATACGAGTGACAATAAAGTACCAACTGTTAAAACTTGGCACCTAGCTCTAGAAGCACTCATTCAGCCTAGCAGGATGTCCCTTGTGCCTTTGTAGATGGCACCTTGGAACACAGACGTTGCTGACTAAAGAAGACATAATACAGACTACCATCACACTAGTTTTGACAAGAAAAGCAAAATCCCTGTCTCACTACTGTATAACTGTCCTAGACAGTTTTCCTTTAAAAATATTTTTTAAAAACCAATTTGCATAATTCACTGTATTGTTATAAATTCTCGGTTTCCTCTCATTAAAATCCTTTGGTTATAATCCTGGCCAAATATTTTCCTCATCACAGCATTATATTAGAAAAGGTTTTAGGGCATATTTTGATAATTAACTACTTGACATCAGATTGCCAAGGCAGTTTATAATGTCTTCATCTCCCTTCTGTGTCCTTGCCTGCTGGTCCTGCCCCACATTACCTCCCCTTTTGCCCAGCATGAGCAATCTGCAACCACATAGTGGACTCATGTGGCTGGAAAACAACCTTTTTCCATCCCCTCTGTTACCTTTCAGTTGAATCAGTTCTTTAACCTAATCTGCTTGGTAGTTGTAAGTGTGCCAGCACTCAGACGAGAGAGCTGGTGGGAGAGCAAGGGGCCCAGAACGTACAGGAGCACTGAGCTGTACAGCTGATTCATGCAGCACTTCCACTGAATCCTGTAATCACATAAATAAAATTATGTATGTGTTTATGGTTTATATGATGTTATATGTTTCTTTTCCTAACTACAATATTTCCTAACGACAATAACATCTGCTACATACAAAACTCATAAATCATGTAAGTTTTGTCTTTACTTCAAATTTCTGGTAGAGGGCAATGTTAGAACAGCTTATCTTCTGTCCTTGTTTTTCGCAGTCTATAAATGATGGTATGTCTGGCTCTTCACAGACGTGCAGCAAAGCTAATAATTCACCCGAGGTTCCCGGGAGCATTTTGTCACACATACCTCCAAGGCAACCACATGGACTATGAGACACATATCACTGCCAGTTTATTTTTAATTTGCCCAAAAGGGCAGAGATTTACCTGCTGGTAAATTTAGATCTTTGAGTATATTCCCCATTTCTTTACCAGAATGAAATGATGTCACAGGAGACACTGAAATTTATGGTAGCACTTACTCCTTATTTACGAGGATAAGTGATCACCCAGCAGTGGCATTTTGGATATTTTATCTTTGAGTCCATTCTACAAGTGTATTCCAAAGTTCAGACAAGGAGTACATTTTATTCTCTCTGACATCTGGAATGCAGAAACACACTAAACATTTTTCTGTTAAATCCATCACCATCCCTTGCATCTTTTTGCCTTTTGTTTGTTCTGGAGCTAAAAATGTTTAAGGTCTCTCTTTTTAACAGGCTCTTCTGGACTTGGGCTAAATAACATACTAGATTCTTCCACATCAAATTCCTTTGAATTACATTTATTCTGCTTGGCTGAATTAGTAATGAGATCAACAGTGTTTTGATTAAGCAATGAAGATAGACATGAACTTGCACTGGATTTGGAAAATACAATGTGAAACAGCACCTTCTTAATATAAGGCATGCACTGAGAACAGGAGGGATAGCTGGAAGAACTGTTGACACTTGTTACTTGTGTTGGAGGCAGCAGTAAGATATGGAGGCACTTTTTCTTGCCTAAAGCACAACTTGGATGGCAAACAACCAAATTTGGTAGATGCAGTTCCAAGTTTCATGTAAGGTAATGCCTAACACATTGCAGGTGAGAAAGGCGTTGTAAAAGTGTGAATAATAATAAATTATAACAACAGCAACAATATCTCCTTAACTCTACTTTCACTCTTAAATCTCAAACATATGTCACTCATATATGTTTATTTTATGAATGAGGAGCATGAAACATTGAGAAGGGATCTGACTCAGTCTCATTCAAGCAGTGTTTGAGTGAAGATTGAACCCAGGCTTCCAGCCCCTAGCCCATGGTGAGAATGGCCCCACTGTGGGAATTGCTGCCTTCTCCAGGCTGTCTTTTCTCATCAACAGCAGAAATGTAGATTTTTATTTGAGAATTCTCCCCTACTAATAGGTCTGCTGGTTTTTACCATGCAGAGGCTGGCTGAAAGGATGCACTTCCCAGTAAAGAAAATGAGCACAGGAGAGCTTCAAAAAGGACAGAAAGGTACAGTTCAGCTTGGGATCATTATATTTCAAATCAACTGTCTAAATGCTGTATTTTACCTGTGTTTCAGGTAAAAATGTGTTTAGGAAGGGCCTAATTGCCAGTGGGAAAGAAATGGCCTTCTCTGACCATCATGGAGGGGAAGGTCATCTAGCTGGACAATAATTAATGGAAAACCTTATTTCTTCACATTATATATATATAAAGAGACATTTTGGCAGACGGTGCTTCTGGCAATGCAGAGCACACCCTGCTCGCAGGAGTGCTTGGTGGATCACCTCCCTTCCTCTGCAACTGAATAAGATCTCTATGCTAACTTCAGCAATTGCTTTGGTTTATAACTATTATTGGGATAGTAACTACTTTTTTTCTTTCTTTAAGGGTGTTTTGCATGTTTTATTTCTTCTTTGAGCAAGTTAATTGGTCTTGACTTCTTCACTCTCTTCTGCTTTTCTTCTTCACAGTGTGTTTTTCCTGTATGCCCATTCTTCCTCACATGTTGCACACTGATCTGCTCCTCCCCTCCACAAGCCCTCCAGGGCAATGCTGTCCTGTAAGTGAGGCACCACTATGATTGCTGTGATGTGGTAGCCCTGATCTGGAGATAGCTCTTAAGTTTCTGTCACCCCTCTTCTTTAATAACAACAACTCCTGGGATCTTTTGGCCCAGAGGCTCAAAGGTTTCCAGGCTACCATGAGCAAGAGTTTATTATGATCTGATCTTCTAGTTGCATACTGGGTTTTGAGGAGTTATTGCCCATTAATACCTGGAATCACATTTATACAGTAGCTTGGTAGGAGCTACTGTATGCTATGGCCATGAGGACAGAGTGCATTGGGAAAGCCTGGATGTGCCTGTGACGCGTGCCCAGATGAGATGCCGCAGCTGTGGGACCCATGCGCAGCAGCTCAGCACTCCAGGATGGAGCAGGCTGCCCAGCGAGGTTGTGGATGCCCTCTTCCTGAAACTGTTCAAGGCCAGGCTGGATGGGACTTTGAAGAACATGGCTGAGTGAAAGGTGTCTGGGTTGGAACTAGATGATCATTTAGGTCCCTTCTAACCCAAATCATCCTGTGTTTCTCTGACTCCATTTATATCTCTGTGGTGAAGTAGATCTTGTGTCTGTGTGAAGGATACACAGCTGAGCGAGGGCTGGCCAAGCAGAAAGAGTAGGTGCCATTTCTGTGCTTCATTGCTCTGCACCAAAATACTGATAGTAATATATGATCTGCAGCATGTCAGCTACAAAAACTACAAAATAAGTAATTTTTTAAAAACCCTTATGATTACATTTTATTGGTATTTGCTCCTTTCTGATGCCACTAACAATCCCCACCTTTGAGTTTTTCTACACAGGCCATGATTTTTTCTTTTAATGAACATGCAGCAATTGGACAGAAAGTGATGTAATATCATGGGCTCTTCCAATCCCTGTTGTGAGCGTTGTGACACTGCCTCTGTCTCACTACATTTGCAGAGAGACCTTTTGCCTCGGTAGCTTGCACATCCCATTGGTCTTAATGGCACACAGCCAGTCTGATGGATTAATCCAGACTGTGACAACTGATAAGAGCTGGTGCTTGCAGGGAACCTGGGGTATTGGAGTGAGATCTAATACTGGATATGTCCTTTGCAGAGTTGGAGATGTGCACAGACTGCTGGATATTTTCGCTAGTGTGATTATATTTTAAATTTGACTTCTAAGTACTTGAAGCAGGCTGGTTTTACAGAGTTATATATATTTAAATAGGTTTCTTTAAAGTGCCCCTTTGTGGAAAGGAAGTGTTCAGGGCTTATTATGGTTGAGCACTAGCATATATCTAAGGCCATAACATACCTGTAAGCTAACACATGTATCTGATTTTTAAGGGCAGCGAACATACATTCCTGGGAGCCTCCACCTCCCATCCAGTCACTAGGTAGTTAATTTTCTAGATTTGACATTTTTTTCATTTTCAAGTTTTTAATGAATTTGTACAAGAAGTAGAATACACAAATGGGTGAGATACTCCTTGAAAGGAAAGCCACTGTCACCAAGGCCTCTAACTATTACCAAGTCACGTTGTTTTTAATGCAACATTCATGTGTATGTCACACCAGCTGTTTTGCTGGATTAGCCACATGACTCACATAGTCCTATATCCTTTCCCTGACAGTATTCAGCAGAGGAAGGGGCAAGAAATGTCCTAATCATGTTTAGCTGAGGATTGGGGTAAACCCTGACTGATTTCAAAATTTCAACATGTTGCAACTCTGAACACTGGTGTTAGTGTTCATGCCCTTACAGACTCCTGCAGAGTTCTAGCCATCAGTGGTATCTATCATCTGGGAGTCCCACAGTTGGACTGTCCATCATGAGAAGGAACCTGAAATTTCACATCACTCCTGAATGGATCACATTTTAATTTCTTCAACTCTCCATTCCTCCTTGCATTAGGAGACATAATGGAAATTCACACTACACATTTTCTGTGTTGTCATTATCTGATGAGTTTCTGTTACTCATGTTTCTGTGCTTAAGCAGACTTATCCACCCTGGAAATAAGCTGTTGTCAAGGAAGTTAGAGTGTGGAATTGAAGGTCAATATTATTTTGCACAAGCTTTTTGTGCGGCCACCCCTGCTCTGCACTTGGGGAGCTTTTTAAAATGTGTTCCAGGTTTCTTCTACTGCACACTGAGAGCACGTTGTGAACGTGCCAGCTCAGAGCCTTTCCCACTATACCTCAACAAGCAGGGCAGATGTGCTGAGCGAGGTGCAGTGCACAGCAATACCATCTGGGCAGGACAACCGTGTCCCCTGGCAAGCTCCACTGCCACAAGCAATGTGCAAGCAGCCTCTCCGGGAGGCTGCTGATGACCTCCCCCAAAGCCTCCTTTAAGCCCTTCTGACTCTATAGTTCCTGAAATAGGGTGAAATGCTGTCACTGTGTGCGTAGGCATGGCTGGGCACAGTGCAAAAGAAAGGGCAGAGAGGGTTGTAGGTTAGTAACTTGGCTGCAATTTCATAAATTCTGCATAATATGGAAGACCAGATTTAAAGTGATAAAAAAAGGAGAA
The DNA here is from genome assembly GCA_013399875.1 of Gymnorhina tibicen. Classification (NCBI taxonomy): domain Eukaryota; kingdom Metazoa; phylum Chordata; class Aves; order Passeriformes; family Artamidae; genus Gymnorhina; species Gymnorhina tibicen. The sequence goes on along the minus strand of VXAZ01008429.1, from coordinate 795,327 downwards.
GGTAGGATGGAAATGTCCCTCTGTTTTCCATGTCTACATTTGCTGTGCAGTCACAAATGCTTTGGTGTTCTGATTCAAGCAGAATTTTGTCATATCGGTGAGTTTGGAGGTAATCTTGATATAATTCCTTAGCTTTTAGAGCAATGGTAATCCCAGGTAGGACTCTGCAGAGCTGTCAGTTTTATTTGTTTGTTGGTTGTTTTTTTTAAATTTACAGATTATCTGAATGTTTGAGCTACAAGAGCAATGTAGAAATCATTTATTCTATAAGGACTTTTCCCTTAAAGGCAAGCTCACAGCATAAAAGGTCTCCCAGGCTCTGTGGAGGGCTGGCAGGAGTTTCTGAGTGAAGGCCAAAAATATGTTCTTGCAGCAGTGTTTCCAAATTGATGGCACTACAACAGAGGCAGCTCCACTAGAGATGAAGCAAGCAAACCTACGCTTTGGCAGGATGGGGAGTTCTGCCTGCCTAGATGTAAGGGTAGCTGTCATCTTTGCAGTTTTATTTGTCTTTGCCTAAGGCACTGAGAGGAATTATGTTCATATGGTAAATAAAAATAGTCCAAGTAAAAATATCCTGTGTCTTTATCCTCTCACTTTTATCTTACCCAAGAGTTATCTGCATCACTTGGGAAAGCTGATACTCTCTGAACACAGCGCAAGCCCTATATAGTGTTGGATGCTGCGACTAATAACTGGGTAGCTACGAGTGCTGAAAAGAGCAAAGAAGACAAACCCCCTGAATTTTCCACTGGTTTTAGTCTTGTTTTAGCTGCCATGGGTTTAGCACTCCTTTCAGCTGGGGCCAAGAAGAGGTTTCAAATGACTGGTGCAAATGGACTAAAATTTCCGAGTAGCACATGCCTGGAAGGACATTCTCTTCTACCTAGCTAATTCCCAAAATATAATCAGCAGGCATCGGCTGAGCTGAGGGAGACTCTCACATGTACGGTGCTTTACTCTGCTGTTTGACCCAGTTGCTGATGCAGGGAGTCACACACAATGCCAAGCCTGTTAATTGACTGCAGATTTCTTTGCACAAACAAGCAAATAAGAAATTAAAGAAAAGCTTCAGCAATGCTGATAAGCTTGTAGGGGCACTTAGGGCTTGTTTGTTTGGTTTGGGATTCAGTTTGGCCTTTCTTTGAACCCAGCTAAGATGGAAAGCTGTAGTAAGCTTCAGTGGAGCACACGAGGCCAGAGGAGGCCAGAGGTGGCTGCAGGTCCCTGGCCATTTGGGGCTTGCAAGAGCATACACAACATCAGTCCTGCTCCGTATGTCATGTTCCCCAATGCCCTGGAAGTGTTTGCTCTGTCATGCTGGTGTCGGAGAGATAAAAGGAAAGATTGAAGCCATCTGTGCTATAACACACCCTAGTCAAAGGTGTCACAGGGTTTCTGCAAGATGAGCAGCATCAGTGACGTTTCCATGCCTGCTTACCCATGATTATCATATCACTGAACATTAACGAGACTTTGAGGAACTTTGAAGGGAGCCGACTTGCAGTGGAAAGTGCGGAGCAGTTTGCTCTGTAAGGACTACATCATCCTTAAAGGATCAAAACTGCTGATCTAAATCCTTTTCTCTCCTAAAAGCACACAAATACAGAAGTGCAAATACAGTTTGTACTAGCCACGTGTTTTAGGACTATTATTTAGGACTATTTAAATGCCATGTAAGTGTTTTGGGGTAGCATTTAAAAATAATTTCAGTAATTTTAGAAAAGTTTTTTCAGTAATAAAACTTTGGTTTTAGTACCAGGCATTTAGTACCATGAAGTGTAGAAGATTATGGTAGTATATGATGATGGTAGAGAAGTGAGGCTTGCTCCTGTAGGAAGCCCTTGTTCCTGTAACACAGATATGCAGGAACTGGTTTTATGTTCTATTTTGAAAGATTATTTGTGAACACTTGAAGAACTGGAGACAGGATTTATGATGCACAGTAAGAAGAGAATTCTTTGCTCAGCGGTATTGCTGCTCAAAGAGCCAGGCATTTTACCGGGTCATTTGTTGCTCTGACCTTTTTCAGAATATTTTCATCAGGTGTCTTTCTTATTTTTAATACATCTTCAGGCAGGGAGAAGTGACCTCATAATTTTGTTTTATTGAACAGAAGGATCGTGAATTTTCCTTCTCCTATACCTCTAAGGTTAGTGATGTGGATGCACTGTGGTACTGGGTGGAAGACTACAACTCATGGCTAACATTCAGGGCTGTGATGCTTTAGATGCATAACTGCAATAAGCTGGAGGCAAACAAAGCTGATCTGCATATAAAATATTCTCTTAATGAAAAAGCAGATGAAGGAACACAGATCTTACTGTTACAACTACATTTTCAGGATCCAAAAGAAGATTGCAGGTTCTTTCAGCAACATTTTTGTGAGATATGAATGGTCTAGAGACCACTCTTCCTTTTAAAGATGCTAGCATGGATGAACCTGTGGAAGGAATCTCCTCATCACCAGCAGTACAAAGGAACCCCTCCCCCAAACTGCTTTTCATTTATAATCTATTACACTGCATAAACATTAATGGGCCACGGGTGCTAGAGCCAAACCTTCTGAACCAAATCCAACAACCGCGGGCGTTACCATGGTAGTGTCTCTACCAGCTTCTAAGCAGTCTTCTCAAGCAGCTCCACCATGCTGGCTCATGTTCAGAGCCTGAGGCCTAAACTCAGTCCCACAGACCTTCTTTTCCTGCACAGCTAATTACTACCCTCTCATACCCTTGCAACACAATTGCACAACCACAGCTAAGGTTTTCGCTCTCCATGACAGCGCTGTCAACAAAAGGTCTCTTTGCACGGTTTTTGGGCTGAATGCTCAGACATCTGTACTGCAGCAAGGTCCCCAGGGATGCGGTCATGGCCCCAGGCCTGTCAGTGGTCAAGAAGCCTTTGTACAATGCTTTTAGATATATGGTTTACCTTTTAGTCTGCCCTGTGGCAGGAGTTGGATTTAATGATATTCTTGAGTCCCTCCCAACTCAGAATACTGTGTGATTCTATGTTTCTAGTGTTCTCTACTTTTCCCACTTCTTGAGGGATATGTGACTACAAGAATACTAGCACAACTGTTTAGTGAAAACTTTTGAGATCACTGGCTGCAAGAAATAAGAACAGAAGAGGATGTAGCCTTTTTTTCTTAGCTTTAAATTAAATACAAAAAACCAAATAATATTGCTCACTTACTATGCAATAGAAGTATCATCTGTTGGAGAAGGACAAACAAAGAAGCTAATATGCAAACTCAAGCTGTCCTCCAATGTGTGCTACTATGGCTGGTCAGATTTTTACAATCTGCCTCCCCTGCTATTGTCACTTTATCCTGCCATGGAAGTCTCTACTCAACTGAAAGTGTTAGCTACTGATCAATGGCCTGCTAGAGCCTGGATGTGAGCCGTTTGCTGGATGAGCACCAAGTGTCAAGAGTAGCAGCTCGCTGAGGGCTGCCAGTAGGAAGAGGTGTCCCTCCATCTGTAAAGAAGATCTTAAGTCATAAATGAATCAAACCAGAACTATTACACTACCTTATGCAATGTTTTTAGAAGGGGATTTATTCTAATATATTGTGAACCTGGAAATCTCTTTTTCTCTCCTCCCACTCCCCTGAAGATATGTATTAAAACACTAAAAAATTGTGGCTGCCTGTACTTTTTTATTTGCAGGGTTAATTTCTAAAGCAGTGAAGATTCTCTTCACTACAAGATCTAACTAAAGGGTACTTAATTCTGCACCTCCAGTGATGAAACAGACACTGTTTGATTTATGGCAGGAGGCAACTGCAAGGTTTAGGTTTCTTCTTAACAGCTCAGTAGCTGCATTACAAAAGACCATCACTAATACTGCCCATATTTCCATAGTCTAAATATCACCAAAGCATGTAGACTGCAAGAATCTGGGCCTAACAGTGTCAGAGAAGCTCCTTTATCTCATTTTTGGCAATGCATAAAAAAAAGCCCAGTCATGGTAAAATGGTCATTGCTGCAAATTACATTTTAAGCACAATTGACATTCCAGGCTCAAATCTGGAAAAAAATTCAAGGAAGGATTCCTGTCCAAGGGTTCTTTGAATTAATTCTTTGTGCATCATTGTAACCATTAAGTCCTTAATACTGGTCTTGTATATGTATGAAATTGTGATTACCCCATTGTGAACCAAAGCATTGTTTTCACACAACATAGAGGATTGAGATGATATTCATTATGACATTGGTACTGATTGTGGATAACACTGAAATAGCTTTTATTAAATTAATCACTTCAGGAAGCAGGTAATAGGTCATTTGACTTACCAAAATGAGTTATTTTTTCAGGATCTATTTGAAACCCGATGGCTTGCAAGAGATGAAGCTGAAAAATATAACAAAGATATCTGGCAACTAACATCACATATCTGAAGTATAGTTTGACCTTGGGCTTCTACTGTATCTGGAGTTGTTATGACAAGTTTAAGGGATGTGTGGCCTTCTAGGCCAAATCCTATTTTAATAATGCTGATGTATCTGAAGCTTCTGTAAAATTTCTCTTCTGAATTTGGGCAGCTAGGATCACCTATGCTTGAGTATGATCTTTTTTTTTAGTGTTTCTCTTGTTTTAGGAGCACAAGTATTCCCACTAAACCTACAACTGATATTTTTCTCCCAGTGAGCTGTAACTCTCACCTAACTGAAGGAACAGATCTGTGTTTTCAGAGGTCTGGACACCTTATATGCCATGTTTAGGACTTCTTAACTTCAATCATTGCAAAAGAGAAATGTAAATGTTTCTAATATCGTCACATCCAACTGTAATTTCAAGGTGACTTTGATCTTTCCCAGCCTCCCAAAATACAATATAGTAGCTTGAAACTTGGTGTGCTTCTTTCCAAAGAGCCTCCCTGCTGATGAGAGGATATCAATGACTGCTAATGCATTTTCTGCTTCATATTTTATCTCTTAAAATACTGCAATTACTGCAGTGGATACTAAACAGTGGGGGATGGGGGTGTATTATTATTTAAATCATGTTATTTTTAGTAGTGTACCAACATATCAAATTTCAAGCATACCCCTGACAAGGAGCCTCTGTGGCTAGTAGCTCCTCCTCTCTCAGCTTAGTTGCTTCAGTTGGTGCTGTGACTGCCATTGCAGTGACACTTTCAGAGCATCAGTCAAGCACATTAATGCAGCTTTAATTACTGATACAGTTACTCTACCAATATACAAGCCTCACTGTACCAAGCAGATGATTCTTTGTGGGCAGTTATGTTTATATATTTACCCACAGCCCAAAATCACTGACCCTTTAATAATGTTTGTTGCTTTATCTCTCTGTATCATGCTCTATACAGTCCTTTCAAAATTTATTCCTCACAGGTTTAGAAGCCATCACTTTCACTGTCTTATTAAGAAAACCTGAACTTCTTATCTAGGGTTTGGCTTGAATTTTTAATTTTTATTTTCCCCTGCAGCTTCTTGGGATATTAGGACTCTGATCTGCCTGCAAACCCCAAGCAGTTAAATACAACTTTGGGCAGCTTTTCTACTTAAGGGTGTGATTTTAGGTTGCTTGTTATGACAGCCTTGCAGTATCAGTTGTTATCTGGCATGGGTAGGCATTTAACTTTGTATTTTCATTGGAATCACACTCGTTTATTCTCTGTTCGGTGAGTACTGGAAGTTTAACGTCATTTGTATTCTCTGTGGTATTTTGAAAAATATCAGCTGAATCATTATAACACAAGGAAAATGGGTGCCTCCCAAATTTGTCTTCAGTTTTCCTCCTCTTAGGGCATGCAAACTATGTGAAAACTTCATTTTTGGCTTGAGCAAAAAGCAGTTCCACGTAGAGCTGAACATTAGTGAAAACTAATTACACCATCCTCAGCTTCCCGGCAGTGGAAGAAAAGAGGAGTTATCAGAGGAGGATGAGCCAAGAGAATGACCTGGTTTTCCAACGCTGTGCACAGAGAGACATAAGCCGTGGCTGATGAGGAATGCTAATGGTATCATGCAGCTGGCATCCCGTGCTAAAGCAAGCAGCCGCAGTGACAGCTTGGTACTGCCATCGGAGGAAATCAGCGCCTGTCTTGCAGGAAGCAGAGCTGCCTGCTTTCTCATCAGTGTCCTAAGGGATTTCACTGCAGCTCTTTATTATTACCTTTATTTTATATTTCACTCATGGGGTCATTAAGCATGCCATGTGAACGTGTGATTTAGATCTCCCCTATGGGGCTCTGGCGAATGGTAATGGTACATGGACTGCATGGCTTTGTGGTGTCATCGTCCCGTAGAAGCTCATCTAAGGTGTGGTAGGAGGAGACAATTTGCCCCATGGACAGCAGCAGTAACCAAGTCTGCTTCCCATGATTTTTGCAGAAATCCTATCTCACCTCATCCCATCCTTGTCTCCCTCCTCCTCCACAGCCCCAGGTTCCCTCCATATCTCTTTAACACCCCTTGCTCCCAGTAGCCTGTCAAGGACTGGCCAGGGAGAAGACAGTGTGTGCTGAGGTTGGTCCAAGCCATGGCTGTTTGGCTAAACAGAGCAGATGATCAGTGAGCTCCAGCTGACACCTCATCTCAGTGCAAGCAGCCACTCTGCTGCAGAAAAAAATGATGAGCAGAATGTGAGTTTTACCCAGTGCCCTTCCCCCAGAAGAAGAGGACTCTATTTGCTAAATAAATTCTTTTTACTTGGAAGAAAAAGCTGAAGACAAAACCTTCTGCAGGTGGGTCATTTTAACATGACTCCCTAGAAAAAGGTAAGTGCTACCCTGGAGAAATGCAGAGGCTTTGAAGTGCTGAAATCACAGAGCTGTATCCGACTGGAGCAGAGTGGAAGCTATAGCAGGTATGATGGACTGCTTTTGCTGCAATGATAGACTGCTACTGCTGGTGTCTGCAGCCTTTCCTCAAATGGAAAAAGAAGCAGCTCTCTTCCACTTTCTGATATTTGTGTTGGAAAACCAAAGTTTAGAAGTCATGTATCATCTGTCAAAAATCTTTATGAATCTTGCTAAGATAAATGCAGGGTCAATGAATACATGCTATGGAGTGTTGTGACAGAGTTAAGCAGAGCTTGCAGCTTCAGGCAGCCCTATGCCAGTCATGCAGAATTTGTTGAGGTCTCTTTTATCTAGACGGAGAATCTCAAGGGAATGTTATCCCAGCCAAAATGTTGGCAGGAGACAGGATGTCATCTGGATGATGGGAATATACTTTTGATCAGAATTTAGAGACCAGACAGTTTACAGAGACAATAATGAGGCAGAGCCTTAAAGTAAAGGCTACCAAACACATCAGTGTATTAGCTGTGGTCCTGCAAGTGGAATTTCCCAAGTCAAATCTCCCTGTTGCAGCTGTTTTTATTCAAGATGAACAGATTTATGAAGACATTGTATGGACAGAAAAATTGGAAGGATGATTTGAATGTCTAGAGCATTTCTTTTTCTCTTAAGGAAAAATGCTAAGATGCCCTTTTCATTTCTACATGGTCCTTGGCAGAAGGGGCAATCCATGGTTGCTAATTTTTAAGATTTTATTGAGACCAGTATGATATTTGTGATGTTTTTAAGTGTTCATCATGAAACATTGGTATATTTTCTAATTTTGCCTTCATCCCTAGCGTCAGCTCTTCCTACCATCTTCAGAGGGATTGAACTGTTGAAAAGAATAACCCCTGCACACAAGGAGCAACAAAACATGGAGCTCAGAAAATGGGAGAAGGTACTAGAGAAAAAATCTCTGAGGAATTAGATAAATAGAAGGAAGAAAAGTGTAAGGTTTAGAGATGTGCCTGGAGGGGCTGCAGCCAGGTGTGGGTGGAAGGAAGGGAGGAAGAACAGGGAGGCAGGAGGTGTTTGGGAGGGGGCAGACAAGTGTGTGCAGGGTGACTGGGGCAGAGCAACCTGGTGTAGGCCTGTCTTCCTGTTATTAAGGTAACCACAGAACGAGGAATTAATTGCCCATTTCTGTAACCCCTCATATTGTGAAAGAATTTTCTCTAACAACAACAACCAGAATTTCTTGCCTGCATTCTTTTGAAACTTGGAATAAAATAAATCAAGATGGGACAGACCTGCCTTCTGATGATAGGAGGAAATTTGAATTTAAGTGTGTTGTGGTTTGACACTGGCCAAATGCCAGGCACCCATGAAAGCTACTCACTCACCCTCCCCTGCTACAGCTGGACAGAGGAGAGGAAAATTTAACAAAGGGCTCATGAGTTGAGATAAGGACTGCGAGAAAACACTCCGACGGCAAAACAGGCTCAACTTATAGATACAAAGTGAGTGTATTACTAACAAAATAGAGGAGGATAATGAGAAGTAAAATAAGCCCTTAAAACACCTTTTCTTCCCCCAACCCCTCCCTCCTTCCCACCGACAGCGCAGGGGGGCAGGGGGTGGGAGTTTTGGTCAGTTTGTCACCCGAGGTTTCCTTCCGCTGCTCAGGGAGAGTTGTTTCCCTGTGAGGCCATGGGGTCCATCCCACGGGAGACAGTGCTCCGTGAACTTCCCAGCGTAGGTCCACTCTCACGAGCAGCAGCCAACCCGCACCTGCTGCAACGTGAATTCCCCCTATGGGCAGACACTCCTCCCAAAACTGCTGTGCCGTGGGTCTCTCCCCACGGGGTGCAGTCCTCCAAGGACAGGCTGGAAGCAGGGCCCTCTCTCTCCACCGGGTCTCCCACTGGATCACAGCCTCCTCCAGACATCCACCCGCTCCAGCATGGGCACCTCCCTCACGGGCTGTGGGTGGATCTCTGCATTCCCCAGGGACCCATGGGCTGCAGGGGGACAACCTGCTTCACCATGGTCTTCACCATGGTCCCTTCACCACGGCCTGCAGAGGAATCTCGGCTCCGGTGCCTGGAGCACCTCCTTCCCCTCCTTCTCCACTGACCGTGGTATCTCCATGTTGTTTCCCTCACATGTTCTCACCTCCTCTTCTCTAGCTGGAATTAGAACTGCGCCCCTCACTTTGTTTTGGTTTCTTCTTAAATCTGTTATCACAGAGGCATTACCATCATTTCTAATTGGCCCAGCCTCAGCCAGTGGCACATCCATCTCCAGAGCCATCAGGGATTGGCTCTGCTGGACATGGTGGAAGCTTCCAGCAGCTACTCACAAAAGCCACCTCTGTGGGCCCCCCCCCACCAAGAACCAGGCCCTGCAAAACCAACACAAAGTGAAAATTTAGGAAATTACTTTTGTCTTCTCAAGTACTACACTCTCTCCATTGATTTTTCAATTATCATGGTAAGCTCATGATAAATTTCTGGAGGGAAAGAAAAAGTAGTAATTGTCTTGTTAACAATTAGAAGATGCATTATGTTAAAAATGCCATAAGAACTTTTAAATTTGAACATTTTCCTTAAGATTAAATATCCATTAAGTGACTGCAAATCACTAAGAGGCAGCATAATTATCATTTTATTTGTGCAATTATGAGAAATATATACAAAATTCTTCCGATTTAAGATTTTATAACTTGAGCATTGACAAGGATTTATTAGCTGAAACTCATTCATGGAATCACTTTTTTCTAGGCTTTAGTATCTAATTTTGAAACTTATCAGTTTGCCACGGTTTAAGATACATTAGACTTATTAAATGCAAGAGTATAACTATTAGCTTTGGGTAATAAATGGTCTGTTGTAACAAATAATTTAGCATATCATCAAAGCAAATAGTAGAACTAATTGCATTACATTTATCACTGACCGTGTCAAATTTGGTGTGGTATTTAAAAGCAAACTTTGTCTGAGAATTAAATGGGAGTCATTGACACTGATTACACTTATGATTGTGTTTACATGTAGTAAAATCTCAGAAACACACTCCCTACTTATTATTATAATCATTCATTTAAACTCCGCTGCTATTACAGAAAATGGTAAATATGCCTTTGGTTTCTCACAATAAACCTAAGCCCAAAGCCCTACTCTGTAACTAACGGGATGTTGGGATGTTCTGAGCAAAGAGCCATCTGGGAGATGGTAACCTTACATACACACGGCTTTAGGCACTTTTTTCCCATGATGGATGACACAGGGGCAGCCATCTTTCTTTCCAGCTCCAGTGGCACCTGAGCTGATGATCCAGCTCAGGCATGGGACTACAGCAGCTTTCCAGATGCTGTGTTGTGTCCCTGCCCCACGTTTCCCAGCAGCAAAGTGAGGAAACAAATTCTAAATCATGAAAGAAAATTATACATAACAAGAAAGTTGATGGTGACTTCTTTGTTTGTTTGTTTTAATTTCAAGATGGAACAGCAATTATCTGCCCCTTTGGAAAACTAATGAAAAGAAACAAATCCCAGTCTAAGAGCACCAGCCAAACTTAATGGCCCAAGTCTAATTTAGGTGGTATTTTTCATGAGCAGATGCAGGGTAAGTATGCAGGAAGTGGCCACTGCCATGTGATTACTGGTACCAGTAACAGCTCCTTAAATAAGACCATCTCCCTGCTCCTTGCAGCAGTTGAACTTGCAGGGGCTGGGCAGTTTGCTGTCCCCTGGCCTGGGAGCTCTCTGCAGGGAGGTAAACAGCAGAGGTACAGACATGGCAGAACACCATGGCAGGGAGAGGGCCAGGACCCCTGAGGACTGCCTGAGGCTGAAGGCTCAGCTCAGCACAGCTCAGCTCAGCTCAGCTCAGCAGCTCCTTGCCTTTTGGTCTTCCTGCTCTGCAGCCACACAGCAGGGCCCTGGCTACAGCCTGCGCTGTCCTGGGGCTTCCTGGCTGGCATGACCCCATTGTCCTGCATAATGTCTTCCCTGGGGTCTTGCCCCATGATTTGGGAGATATTAAAAATAGGTGAGATCTTCTGCTTTGCACTTACACCTTCGGGTTTGAGTGTGCACAAAAGGCTGTTCATTCTTGCTCATGAAACAGAGGAGGACAAAGGGGATCAGGTACTAAACACAAGACACGGCTCCAGGCTTCTCTGGTGCTCACTTCAAGTTCAGTTTTCACTTGCATTTCTATCTGGTCAGATTTGGAAGCTACTGAGTATTTTGACCAGCTGCAAGGAAACTGAATGTAACGAAAATAACCCAGCCCCGTTTGCCTTGCTTTGCTAACTTTCCTGTTGTTTCTGCGAATCTGGCTGGAAATAACAAAGCCAGGGGATAGCACTGACACAGTACCCTGAGATGATATCTGTAGATACTCTTTTACCTCCAACAATGTATCTGATCCAGGACATAGCTGCATATTCTTGAGCCAACGATGTCTCAAGTCCTGGGCAAGATCAAGAATCTTCATGGCAACAAAATGAGAAAGGTGTTTCCTTTCCCGTTTTTGAGGACCACAGAAAGACTGAGACTGGGAAAACAAATTACAAGCTACAAATCTTAGCATTAAGGCCCAGGCCCTAGAGAGAAAGAGTAGAAGGTACACAAACACAATTTCTCAAGGTGAAGAGCAAATTTGGTTGAGTACAATTAGGGACTCAAAAGCATGTTGACAAACAACTTTTTTGAAGGCCCTGAGTACCAGCAGCATCACTATTGCAGCGGTCTGACAACCAAATGCACATGTCCACAGGCTGTTCCTTCCTGTATGCAGGTGGCACAGATGTGACAGATCCTTCTGTATCTCTTAACTGTGTTAAAGAGGTAATTATTCCATGCTCGTTGCTATTGCCAACCTATCATCTGTGGGTTTTCTGATTTTTTATGTGGAAGGAAAAAAATTATTTTAAAAAAAGGCCTTCAATTTCCAAGGGAAAAATGTGTGCGTTACAAAATTCAAATGCAGACGGAAGTTAATAGTGCTACATGCTGCTCATATTCCTCCTGCTAACATTAGCAACTCTAATCATGCAAGCAAAGTAAACAAGATTTACAGGATTTATATTAAATGGGTCAATTTTGCTTTTCAAATGTCTTGTTACTTGCTTTAAAGTAGTGAGAGAGTTAGTTAGCATTTTGTCTAAGAGTCCTACTCCTTTCATGCTAGTGGGAAAGGCTTCTGCCTTGACTTGTGGTTCTCTCAACCTCAAAATATGTGAGACAACATTGTCAGTGAGAGAAAAGATACAGGCACACATTTGGAGGCATCTCCAATGGCACTGGAGTGCAATCTCAAGAGACCACTTCCTTTCTTGCTGCTCTTGGATAACATGGGGGAGATCATCACCACCTCTCAGAGCTGGGAGGGTGATGAAAGACATTGACAAGTAGAAAGTGCTTCTCCAGGGGTTAGCTGGAAATCTTTCCTTTGAAGACTGTGAGTCTTCTCTCTTGTCAAAATGCCCTAGCAGCCTGGGGAAGCTCAGCAAAACGGGAGGCTATCAGGGGGATGCTGTTACTAGAAATCATGAGAGGAACATGTGCATGTTCAGAAAGCTGAAACGTGACTGTCAGGAACAACTAGCAAGCCAAGCAGCCTGAAAATCTCTTAATCATTCCATAAAGCTAGGATCACATTTGAGGAAGACTGCTTACACAAGAACTATAGGGCTGAGAATAAACATCTGGGAACAAAAACTTCTTGCAAATGCAACCAATGACAACAGAGAGAGTATTAATTCCAAAAAAGTTAATAAAAAAGAGTCTCCCGATTCAGTAACCATCAGTCACAGCACTTGATATGCATGCTTTTAACCTCCTTGCATGGTACACAGTCCACTTCATCCTGCTTTAGTGTTTGGACTGTTGTGCTTTAAAGTTGATTTATCGCTGCTGACCAGTTCCCTCTTCTGGGAACGAGTACCTCCTGTTTATCCACACAAAGGAACTCCATGCCTCTTCTCCAATCCAGAGATATTTGTAATGAGAAATGATAAGTTCCAGAGAGGCATAACCTTTGATCTCCAGCTGACCCTTCAGGTATTAGTGATGATCCATTGCACCTGGATAACAGGAACTAGAATGGGTGTGATTAATACATAGCTTAGTATCTATCACACAATGAGCCCAAGTAATTTCTAACCTGATCTCAACTGGGGCGCACTTCCTAATAGTAAAAAGTCCGTATCATATTGCAGATACTTAAAACTTTTGAGTTTTCTTTACCATTTATTGTGGAGTAGGCATGCAGGTGGCCATGCTCTCAAGTAATGCTCATAGCTGAATTGTCTCTTAAATAGTCCTTCTTTAGTAGCTTGGATTGTTCTGGTTTTGGCTGGGGTAGAGTTAGTTTTCTTCACAGTGGCTGGTATGGGGCTATGATTTGGATTTCTGCTGAACACAGGGCTGCTAATATATGTGATGTTCTTGTTATTGCTGAGCAGTGCTTACATACAGCCAAGGGGTTTTCTGCTTTTCATGCTGCCACGCTGGCAGGGATGCGGGGGGGTGCATGGGAGATTGAGAGAAGACACAGCCAGGACAGGTGACCCACACTGATCAAAGGGGTAGTCCAAACCACATGACATCATGCTCAGTAAAAAAAGTGGGGGGAAGAAAGAGGGAGGACAGGACATTTGGGGTGACAGCATTTGTCTTCCCAAGTAAACGTTACATCTGATGGGGCCTTGCTGTCCCGGAGATGGTTGAGTTCCTGCCTGCTCCTGGGAAGCAGTGATTCATTCATTTCTTGTTTTGCTTTGCTTGTGTGAGTGGTTTTTGCTTTACCTAGTAAACTGTCTTTATCTCAACCCAGGAGTTCTCCAGCTGTTACCCTTCCAATTGTCTCCCAATCCCACTGGTGAGGGAGTGAGTGAACAGTGGTGTGATACTTGGTTGCTGGCTGGTTCTTTTCTCCTAGTTTCTGCCCATCCAGTCAAGATTTTTTGGAGCTGAAATCATTCTAGCATTGAACTGCAATCAGCTTATGGTAAATCACTGAATACTCCTAAACCAAGACTGACTTTTCTCTTGATCTTTCCCTCTTTTTCTTTGACTTTGTAAAACAACCCCAATTTAATTTTACTTACTTGTGCTGTCTTTATGTAGTGCTTTGAACTGATGTTTCCATTAACTTTGTGTAAACTACATGGCATGAGTATGAGATCTATTCTGTAACTGTTCTCCATAGAAATTACATTCTTCTGAAACTAAAATAATCCACACTAGAAAGTTGGAACCTTATTTTTGCCCGAGTTGTTCTGATCCAGAAAACTAGTCAGTAAATATAGGTGAAAGGTGACTGTCTCTGTGAGTTAAGGCAGACATGTCTTTCCTCCCATCACCTCTGAGCTTTTCATAATTATGAATCATCCTCCAGCTGGTTATGAGCATTTCTGTCAACTGCACTGGAAAAGTGATAGCTTCCAAGTACGCAGCAATGAAAAAGGTCTGAAGATCAGAGTATCAATTGATACTACTACAGGGTCCTATTTATACAGGTTATTTTACTAAAAAAAGGGACTACTGAAGTTCTAGTATTTCTATGTCATTGTGGGCATGAGGGATCCAGAGCTGTCACAGCCTTCCTTTTCCTTTTCTCGTGCCTCTTCTCTTTGCACAGGCATTCCTGCCCTGAGCAGCTCAGACAAAAATGCACTTTGGACTGATTCTTTCCTCCCACCCCAACAGCTGAGTGTTCCAGCTGGATGGCTACAGATTTTTAGCTATACCCAGTGTTAGCTGTACTGAGTGCCACTACATGTAAAAGGAGATGGAACAGGGACCATGCGCTCAAGTCCAAGCATTCAGAAATTGAAGCAACCTTTTCCCTACATTAAGAGGTGGATTGTTATTTGTATTTGTCTTCTGTTGCACTGAGTTTTCAGTAGCTAGGAACATTTTATTCTCAATGGAAGATTAAATTCCTGTGTAATCACATAATTCCTGCACCTGAGGCTTTAAGAAAAAACACTGACCACTGCAGGAGTTGGCAGCAGTGGGGGAAGAGGAAGAGGAGATGGAGGAGGAAATAATCTCATTCTCTCACTGCAGGAGTGGAATCCGACCCCGCTGCTGATGCCTGGTGATAGAAGGTGCATCCGAGAGGGAGAGGAAATGGGAGAACCAGACGAGAAAAGAGCCCTTAGGAAGACATAAAGAGAAGGAAATACTTGGGATTAGCAGGGAAGATCATCGGGCTGTGCAGCCTTCAGACATCTGTCCAAACCAACCTGGAGCTCCTGGCCATTGGGTTGCCTCACTAGTGAGTATTTTTTGCACTCCAAAAGATGAGGTGGGGAAGGATGTCCTTCCTGCTTCTGTTTATCTGCGTCATAGGGATAACACCTGATTTTGTCTACATCCAACTGTGAACCATACTGAAAAGAAAGCATGGAGGCAAAAAACCCCCTAAAATGTGGTAGAAGTGCCTCACAGTTTAAAGTAAGGGGAACTCAGGGCTGGAGATGCATTTTGTGCTTTGCTGACTTTCTGTCTTTGGAGCAGAAAATGTAAATTGTTACTCTACTAATCTATGAAATGGGGATATGGAACAACACAATATTAGGAATCCAAGTATTAAAACTGAGTGCAGAGAAATGAGGCAGAAGGAAGTTTTATGTAAGCTTTTTTTACATTTTGCCTCTCCAGACAAAATAGGGCTGCTGTTTTGTATAGCACAATACTAAATATATATACATTGAGCTGTGGCATCAGTTTTCTAGTTCTGCATTAATATCACCTGTGGTAGCAGAAACACTATATAAAGCAGTCATCCATCATTTTTTTTGTCATTTTGTATAAAGTGACTACACAGTTCAGTCTTATACTCTCCCTATCAGTATGCCACTCTTTTTTTTTTCCAGTAGATTTGAGAGGATGAAGTTTATGTTTCTGTTTTTAAGTGTTGCTTCCTTCATGAGCAGGAAATCCTCCCTCCCTCCATGCATTTTTAAAATAGTTGACAGATCCCCCAATTAATTGCATATCAAACTGAAGTTCTTTTTCCTGTCCTACATGACTATGCACTCCTTTTAAACAGTCCATCTGTTTTCTTACTCCTGGTAAGAATATTGAAAACATCCCCTACCTACCAAAACAAAAACTCTCCTGGGAAGATGAATGTGGCAGTAACATGTGCCACTGAGTTCATTCATATATCACTGAGATATCTTTGGGTATTACCAACAGGAGACCTCTAAGACCATATATAAAATACACAGTAACATCTCCAAACTATTCAAGTCCTTTTCCTAGTTTATATCCCTTCCAAAGATGTGTTTTAAAAAATCTACCTTCCCAATGAATACAGCTTTCTGGATTGCTCTTCCATGTATATCACTATAACCTTTGTCCTCCCCTCTTCCCTTCCTCCTTTTTTTGCCTGTTAATGATTGACAATTATTGTGCCATAACCAAGCTCTGCCCAGATTTCTCTTCCTATCTCTCTATAGCTTTTTCTGGGTTTTTGGTTGGTTGGTTGGTTGGTTGGTTTGGGGTTTTTTGGTTTGGGTTGGGTTTTTGG
The DNA here is from genome assembly GCA_013399875.1 of Gymnorhina tibicen. Classification (NCBI taxonomy): domain Eukaryota; kingdom Metazoa; phylum Chordata; class Aves; order Passeriformes; family Artamidae; genus Gymnorhina; species Gymnorhina tibicen. The sequence continues at coordinate 779,016 of VXAZ01008429.1, read as the reverse complement.
TTTGTTTTTTGTTTTGTTAGGGTTTGGTTGGTTGGTTTTGGGTTTTGTTTTGGTTTTTTAAATATGATCTGATCCCTCCTCCTGCACTTGCATTCTGGAACGGGAACTCAAAATACAGGTAAATTCTGTATTACAGAAGGATGTAATACGGAACACACCTGAAAAAACAGCAGTGTAAACTTTAATTTTTGGTCCTCAATACAGGGTTTGTTGCAAATGTATATAAGAGGTTTTCTGACTTCCTAATCAATGTACCTGCTTTCACTGACTTCATCCATAACCTACTAGTGCTGTTATCAGGAAAAATAAGACATGATAATGAGACTGCATATATTTGTCAGTTAACTTCCTCCTCATTTAAAATTATTTGCAAAAGAGAAGGTGATAACAGATGAAAAGACTAAACAAACTCCATCTCTGTGTGCTGTGGAACCTCAGTCCCATTCTTTTTCTGAAGAGATGACAGGTGTGTATCTATTCACTCCTTTTCTAAATTCTCTCTGCTATAAAACTAAACAACCCCAAATTTGCTTTGGAAAAAAAAAAATGCTAACTGTACTAACATACCTTTTTAAAAGAAAATAAATGTGCCCTGAGAGGAAGAAGTACTTTCCAGAACAAGTATATCTTTTGGTGGGTTTCAGTGAACTCCATAACTACATATTTTAGTGTCTGGGAAGAACTGTGACTGATGGAATGAATTTTTTAAAAAAGCAGCTTTCTGTGGTTTAGTAAAGTTGACATGGCAGAACCAGGCTGGCAGATCAGGGTTCATCCACAGCTCTACCATGAAACAGTTTTGTGTCCTTTAACTGAGGCACTTCATCTCCAAGTGGCTCTTTTCCACTTGCATCTGAGCAACACTCCCTCATAAGGGTGTTAAGAAAGAACTAAAGGCTTTGGGGTGTGCTGAAGATGTCCCAGAGCTTCAGTGAAACTCTGTGTGAATTATACAGGTCAGCTAAAGCCTTCCATTAATGTATTTACTTACAGGATTCTTGAAGGCCTGAAATGGCTAGGAGACTGAGGCTGCCAGCTATGCAGTGTGATTAGTCTCCTCTGGTGAGCATTATCAGCAGCTTATCAATGCCCAGGGAATCAGGGCGAGATGTCAGGCTGTTGTTAACTCGGTGAAGGAGGCCTCTGGCTGACCATTAAACCGTGGGTTCTTTTTCAACCTGCTCAAAGCCGTAGTGACACAGAATAGGTCTCGAGTTAGTGGAAGCCATGACAGAAGCACAGATCCCAGATACCGTGTGAGGGCACGTATGGTAACCACCTGCCTGGAACCCCGGGGGGATGCTGACGGTGTCCCTGCCCCGCCTTATGTCAGGAACTAACGAAAGACCTGACCGCTCCTGTAGCGCCCTCGGTGCCAGCCAGGGCGGGCGGCCCGCCGGGGACACACCCCAGCCCCGCCGGGGACAGACACCTCACTCCCCTCACCCAGCGCGCTCCGGCCGCCGCGGCGGCGGGGGAAGGCGGCGGGTCCCGCCCCCGATGCGGTGACGCTGGCCCGGGTCCCGCCCCGCCCGCCTGCCCTATAAAAGCCTGCCGGCGGCAGCCCCCTTCTCCTCGCCCCGTCTCTTCGCTCGCTCGCTGGCTCGCAGCTCACCGGCCACGCTCCCGCCTCCGCCTGCCGCTACCGCAGCCCCCGGCCCTCTCCGGCTCTGTCTCTCTCCGCCTGTGCCCTCTGGTCCCAGCGCTGCGCTGCGCTTTCCCCGCCGGCCGCCCCCGCAGCCTATGGCCCTGGAAGGCGCCACTGCCGCCGCCTGTATTTCTGCTGTAGGTTCCCACATCCCTCTTTAAAAATTCCGCCTAAAAAGAGAAGACGATTTACCAAATCTTTCGGGCCGTTATCTCACGTGAGTACCGGAGCGGGGGTCCTGGGCCTCTCGCCGCCGTGGGGGAGGCGGCGAGAGGGAGGGAGGGAAGCAGCGGCGACGCCCACCCCCAGCTCCGAAAGGGGCCGGAGCGTCCGTGGACACCGGCGGCGGGCGGGAGCGATGGGGGCTTCCTCCTGCCCGGGGCCTGGGGCTCCGGGCAGTGCAAGGAAGGACGGGGAGCGATGTTCGTGGTGCCCGGAAAGGGCGGAGGGGCACCCGGCGGCCAGTACCGTGGCGGTGACTGCCGGGGAGGTTTGGGGATGGAGCCGGTTCCTCCCGCTGCCCTTTCTCCGCCCGGCGGCATGGGGCGAGACCGGCTGCCACTAGCGGCGGCAGATGGGGAGCGGCGGGATGAGTCAGAGCCGGAGCCCCCCCCCCGTCCCCCGGCGCGCCGGGCGGTGCGGGGCCGCAGTGCGGGGGCCGAGCGGGCGGGCAGCGGGACCCCCGCACCCCGGAGGGTGGCGGCGGCGGCGGGTGGAGGGTCAACGGCCACCGCGCTAACATGGCGGACAGCGCTGCGTGCGAGCGGTGACGGGGCGGGAGCAGAGGCCGGGCACCGGGGTGAACGCTGCGGCGGGTGCCGCCGTCCCCTTCTCCCGCAGTACCCGGGACGCGGAAGGGCGGCGGGGCCGCCGGCTCCGCGGGCAGCGGGGGCTCGGCGGCCGCCCTAACATGGCGGATTCCTGCGGAGGGGGGCTGTACGGTGTCTTCCCCCTCACAGCCGGGGCAGTGCCCGCGGCTGGAGACACGCGCCCGCCGGGCGCTGCTGCCTCTCGCATGGCGCCCCTGCCTGAGAGCGGGGGGCGAGGGGCGTCCTCGCCTGGATCCCGCAGGGAGAGGGGCTTCCCAGTGCCCTGTGGCAGCTGCCTGGGCTGAGGAGCACAGGCTGCGGTGCGGGTGCTGGAGGGTCCCTTTCCGCGTGTGACCTACACGCTGGAAGCTCCCCCGAGCCCGGGGGGTTAGTCGTGTGTGACAGGCTTCGGAGCTGGGCAGCCTGGCGGGGGCAGAGGCTGGAGAAGTGCTGGTGGCATGGCCGCGGCGTTTCCTCGCCTGCTTCTCAGGGGCCATGTTGTGCTTCTGTGAGCGTGATTATCCATCCGGGCTCCCGCTGCCTTGCTCCACTTTTCCCCTCACCTGAGCTGCGGCTGCACGAGGCCTCCTCACCTGTACCCCTCGGCATGGTGAACAAGGGCCACGCCGAGGAGCAGGGTGGCAGCGCCGGCTGTCAGCAATGCACGAATTGTAAGGGTATTGCACAAGTGACGCTTTCCGGGACGAGTTGCCTTCACGCAGAAGGGCCATGGGGTCACCCGCCATGTGAAAAGGGAGCCCCTCCCTCCCGTTAGCAGTCCCCCTCCCTTTGCCCGGGATGTTTCCTAGTCATCTCACGGGCGTCCCCTCTCTCCCTCCCCTTGGTCAGACCCTTAGTGTAGCAGTAGCAGATTTGGTGCTGCTGGTCCTTTTAGAGGTCTCTGGGTTGAGCTTCAACCTGCTTGGCTTGGCTGCCTCTGCCAATGTATTGTGGTCCATTTGGCCACTGGTGCGCTAGTGGCTTTTGGAAAGTGTGGAGAAGAGAGCCTGGTTCCTGCTCAGCTGCCAGCTGAATTCGTGTGTGTAAAGTGCGTGTACCTGAACGTTGGAGTATCCGGAGTGTGTGTGTGTTGGCTGCGGTGCTGCTCCCTGTTTGGTAGGAGGTCAGCAGAGGTGCGTATAACTACTTACAGCGGTGAAATATCAGCAGAGGTGTCTGTTCCTGGTTGTAAGGGAGCTGAAGCCACGGCGAGCAAGCAGGGCGGGCTCATGCATGTGTAAGTGGGACGGTGCAAGTGCAGGATTGTGGTGTGGCTGAAGAGGATGCTCTTATGGCTGGGTACTAGACAGCACTGCAGGTCTTTTCCAGTCATCAGTCTGAGCTCATTCTGAGCCCATGAAGATGCATGTATGTGCTGGGGGGTACCTGGTTGTGGTGAAGAGGGAAGAAAGTGAGCTTAAATCTTATTTTGAGCCTTTCTGAAGTGCATCTCCTGCAGTACAAAATTCTGTACAGCTGCCTAGTGTTTGTAGGCAGGAGAAGCACTGCATTTCAGACCTCTGCAGCAGTCTTCTGTGACTAACCAGGATACAATTGTGTAGTCCCAGTCGGCTATAGCCACCCTGAATGAAAACACCGTGTGACGTCCAATAAAGCAATGTAGACCTGCCTACCATCTAGTCAGATGCGTGATTGGGTCTCTTGTGTGCGAGTGGGTCGGGGATAGTCCTGCCCCACTTCTTCTGCCCTCCCCGGCTGCCGGATTTTTGTCTCTGAAGATACTGCACTTGCCTACTATTCTTCCCTGGATAAACGTGGGAGGCAGTGGTGCTGGGGGGGAGGTGGGGGTTGTGAATAATGGTGATGGTAGGAGGGGTTTGTTCCAGTCTGGACTGGTCCAGTCTAGTTCTTTCCTTCCTGTCACCGTGTGAACAATGCTGCTGCGGCTGTGGCTGATGCCTGTGACAAGGCAGCCCCTTCCCCGTGTGCCTCTGGCTGTGGTGAGCTCCTTTCTCTGCCTCCTGTAGGCTGAGACCCCCGGCAGGCAGCCAGCCGGCCTGCTCTCCCCCATCCCTCCCGCTGGGCATTGAGCTCCAGGGGAAGGCTGTTAAACCCCAGAAAAAGGAGTGTCTTTGGGAGGGGGAGGGTGTTGTTTGGTGGTGAACAGCTGTGGGAATGTTTCTCCTGTAGGCGCAATTTTACTGGAGGCAAGAGGCAGGATTACTGCCTTTCAGCACTGCAGCCAGCCCCTGGACCCTCAGCTTGTGCCTCTCACTGCTCCCTGGAAGGCTGGTGCAGGTGTGTGATTGCTGCACTGCTGGGCTGTATGTTCTGGAAATTATTCCATTTCCCCAAATTAAAGGGGAGACAGAGTGCTCTGGAAGAGAATTAAGACTGTCCCTTCCTGAAAGTGAGGCTTAATCATGTAGTGCGCTAATTTGGGTATAATGGTAAATTTCAGCTCTAAATACTGTTGATGCAGCACAGGAGCAAGAGTGTGGTTCATAGGAGAATTCCTCAGGGACCTGTGCTTCCTTCAGGACCTGCTCCCCCCTGGGGATCTCCTTGCCACAGAGTCCTCTCCCTGATCTGGAAGGTGCTTACTGTAAGTCAAAAATACCTAGGTTTTTCTGTGAATCAGAGTAACTTTGGTGCCTTCGAGTCTGTCACTTGGTGTAAATGTGCAAGGTCATTGTAATTCTAGATTTTTAGTGTTTGGTTAATGGATATTTTAGCTCAAGCCACTAAAGGGTCTCTTCTCAGAAACAGATGCAGTGGATTTTTTTTTTCTTTTTTCAAATAAAATGAATTGATGCCTGGTTTTGTAGGCCTGTTGGCATCACACATGGCGGGGAGGTAAGGAGGGCCAGCGAGCTGGAAAAAGCCCAGCCCAACTGGCCTCCTGGGCACTCATATGGCTTGCTGCAGAGATGCAGGTGTTCTGACAAAACTGTGTGCTGTGGACAACCAGGGGGTGACTTGGGTCCTCAGGTGAGTTGTGACTGTTGTTGCTTGAGCTGTAGTCAAACTTTAGGAGCCTGCTAGTAGAGTATACCATCAGATGATAGATAAACGTATGCATATAGGTGTCACTTGAGTACTAAAAGGCAGAGCTACCTTGCTGATTATTTGCACAACTCAAAGCTCTCTTCTTAGCAAAGAATAGTTTTATACCTACTTTAAAACCCTTAAACAAGGAATGCTTCATTTTGGCTGGTAACATATGCAGTTTTTGTAAAACTGGGTTTGCCCACGTGGGTTATGGACATTTAATACACTTCTACTTAAAATGGTAGCCCAGCTCGCCGCTCTACAGCAAACTCCCTCTTTCTGCTGGTTAAAGTCGACTAAAATGACTGTGATTGGAAAGGCTCAAACTGTACCATTTTCCTCTGAATGTTTAGAATTGGCAAAGCTGCACAAAGAAAGCAGTCAGACTATTTTGTGTCTGTTTGTATAGATCCTTTAGATAAATAATTCTCATTTAAAAGAAATTCTGAAAGACACTTAGAACTTGGCACAGCTCAAAGTTGACTGTTGCTACAGAAAATTGTTGGGTTTCATTCCAGCTCCACAGGAACTTTCACTGTAAACTTTCCTCCTTGGGACATGTGAGAATATTTATTGGCATAGTACTGCAGGTGATATTTGGCTGAAGCGTTGCATTTTAAGTTTTGCACTGAAGGTCATGTGCTCTCCCTAGGAGCGCTCGTGTTTAATGACTTGTTTGGCAAGGAAGGTAAACTTAATTCGTATCACTAGAAAATTCGTATAGTATAATCAGAGTATAACCAGAACAGCAGTAGGAAACAGTGTAACTACTAGTTAATTTTAAAAATTGGCAACACCTTCCTTTTGTAAAACTGTTGTATGTGGAACTAAATGTTACTGACTTCTGGCTTTAGTGAAGGAAAAGGATAAGATTAAATATAATACATATACATTAATTCTAGCTGGCAAAATTCTGTAATATGTCAATTTTGAAGCATTGAGCTTTGTTTTTAATGTTGCATGCTAGTAAATGCTAATTTATGTGGTAAAGCTGCAGGGATTGCTCTGTGGGAGTTGCTGTGAAACAGTTACCCTCAAGCTGCATTACCTCTGTGTGTTATGCAGTACTTTACAGAGTGTACTAGTTTAGTTTTCCAATAGCAAGAATAAGTGGAAAAGTACATTTCAGGAGCTTAACTAACACGGCTGTGAAGATGATCTTTTGTGTTGGGCTACTCCCAGAAGTCACGCTTTTGTAGTCAGCCCATATAGTATCATTTAAATAATGAAAGTAGCAAAGGTTTATTTTTACAATAGGTTTGGTACATTCCATGTTTCATACCGTATATCACCATGAATTTGTAGAAACTTTGTTGTATATTGTGTTTACATGTGACTGCTTTGGTAGTGTATTTAATTCCATGAAAATTATTGTTGCTTTTAGAAGGAACAGCTTCTCATAAATAAATAATAAATGTTTATATTGTTTCCTAATAAGTTTCCTTGACTGCTTTTATGTTTATTGTACTGGTTTGTGTGATTGCTTTACCTTAAATGAGCTTGTACTTTAAAATGCTGCTTTGGTGATGTGTGTAATAGCCTTTAAGGGCCAGCTGAAATGTTTCCTCATTCCTGAAGGCAAGCATAAGTTCCTTTGTTTTTACTGTCTTGCTCATTTCTGGATTTGTCTGTGTGGTGTTCAGTTTCACTATATAAAGCACTATTTTTCACCCACATAGCTTTTTCACCCACATGCTGTGTTCATTCACAGCAGAGGGAGAAGGAACATGGCAAGGGAATTCTGAAATAGAAAGGAAGTGGGGAGGGGAAGAATGCAGTGGTTACAGGGTTAAAAACACTTCTGGGAGAGTAGTCCAGTATTAAGGCATACTACCCTGCAGCAGGATCATGTAGAGCTCTTTGCCATTAGATTTGAAAATATTCTAGTTCAGTCTGTAAAAGATAAGTACAAACAAGCAGTTTCATGTGTTTTAGCAGTTCTTTGTACATCTGACTTGTTCTGGCTCAGAGTTTATATTAACTCTTGAAAACTGGGTGTTTGATGTGATTATAAACTTTGATGGTGGGATGTTGCAAGCCTCCTTAAAAGCACTACTGAAAAGGCATTTGTTACATGTTTTATGATAAAGCTTTTGTTCTGTTCTGGCTGTGAAATTTATTTCTGTGTGCATTTTCCTTCCTACAGGGCAAAATCTCTGATCAAGTTTACAACTATCCAGAGGGCTTAGGAGAAGTGCTTTATAGAGAGCAGTTCGACTTCAACGCTGAGCCACCTTGGGAACCTAGCTGATGATAGTAGGGTTCCATCTCCTAACTTGTCCATGTAAGTCTCTCTTCATCTGTATGCAGGAGGATAAGCACTTGCAAAAATACAGTTTGTATTGGCTTTTTGATAAGCAAGGTAACTGTCTAGATGTAGATTATCAAAATTACATAGGACTTTCATTCAAGATGGGGGGGACTATAAATTTTACTCATCTGACACCTTTCTCAATACAATTATCTGATGAAGCTCTGCAGTAAACTTGGTAAATAGAGTTACTTTTCTGAATTAGGGGTGTTGGCTGCAGAAATCCTAAAATAAAACGCTGTAACTTCAGTCTCTCAGTGGTAATTCTGAAGTAATGAATTGGAGTGCATGGCTGTTAATACCAAATCATGACTTGCTGAATATTGCATGATTTCTTAGAGTAGTTTATACTGAAATAGTTAAAATTTGCTATTGTAAACAGTAACTAAGGCTGATCACGAAGGGTGTGCCTTCCCAAATGTCCGTCTCCATTATTTGCTAATTACTATCCGTTTCCACAAATAGTTGTAGTGGGGTTACAGTAGAATGTGGAATTTAATGTTGGATGGAAAATGTGTACCAATTATAAATGCATTTATATTTTGAAGTGGCAAATAGTTATTAAAGAAAAACAAGACCATGATAATGGAAAACAAATGAATGCACTTAGCTGATCTTAAGGAGCACAGAAAACTCTGAAAGTGTATGGTTATCATGTTCAGTTAACTTAAAATAGTTTTATGTGGTTTTTAACAATAGTCTTAACTTAAGATATTACAAATGCATTTAAGCTGACTTTATACAGTATTTGTACAGTATTACCTTTTTCCTGTCTAGCTGAAGGCAGTTTTGTTTGGCTTAGTACCTGTAAATTATATAATGCTTTTTAATGTAGAACTTGCAAATGGTTACATACATCTTACTGAGCCAGGTACTTTTTAAAGACCACAAAAATTCCAAATGCCAATTGTATTAGTATGCCTCCTAATAAGGTACTTAATGTAGATAAACTTGTTCTTTGAAAATACCGCAATGGCTGAGGCACAGGATGAGCTTGGTTTATCATGGTTTCTGGCTTTATCTCCAGAGGGTATGTTCTTTTTGTTCCGTTTGAAACATACTGAATTAACTGCATGTTTCTGGTTTTTTGTAGTTGAATACTCTATTCAAGTGAATTCAGTTAACATTGAGAATTTTCTGAGTATCACTGTTAGGTTTTAGGTCTGGTTTTTATAAGCAAAATAGCTGAGAAAATTGCTTCTCCTGTTCAGTTTAAGTTTTGGTTCACTCTTGTATGTGGGTAGAACTCTTGCACGACATTTAGCACTTGAACAGGAATAAGGTAAAGTAGTAAAAATGCAGGAAAGGCAGAAGAATTGTTGGAAAGGAGTGAATAAAGTATAAAATCTTATGGTACTATACATGCATTTTAATTTCTAAAACTGTTCTAATGAGAATTTTGGCTGTGACAGAAGTTCTTACTCTTTGAGGTTAAGGCTGTTCTGATACCTTGAGATATTCCTTCTCTAGCTGCTAGACTGATGTGCTGTGACAAACAATGCAAGATATAGGTTGCCCTAGAGTGGAAATGCCCCTGGATTTGCTTTATTTGCAGCTGAATGTTCAGATAATGTGTGTTTATTTTGAGCTTGGATCTATTAGGTGTTCAGCAGTAATGTCCTGTACACAAATAGAAGTAATTCAGTATTGAATGTAGTGGTGACGTAGGTAGCAGTAGTGTTTGCCAGGAAATCTGTACCTGTTTTGGTGTGCTGAAGCACAGGTCATTGCCTCAAACACAGCTAAGATGTAAGAGAGCTAATTGGTACTTTGAGTCTTGTTCAACTTGCAAAGTGATTTAATGGGAAAAAGGTCAAGTGAGCTTTTAAACATAACTGTAATGTTATGTTTCAGTGGAATTAAAATAAAAATCATCTATCTGAAGGTGTACTTACATTTCCATTAACCTCGCTTCCTTTTTATAGTTTTCTCCATCCCACTTTTTCCTTGTGTTACACTGGCCGGGGGAAGACTTGGGGTTTAGTTCTGTCTGCTCTTCGAGTCTCACTCCCTGAGCAGTCTGTGGCCTGAAGTGTTGCTCCTTCAAAATCTTAGATTTATTGCCACATCTGGTTGGTCAGAAATGATGGGAATTAGCAGTGGAAGTCTGATCTATTAACAAGCCCTGGTCTATGCCAAATGGAGGCAGTAGCTATCTGGACTGGCTAACTTTGAAAGCTCTCTTGGCTTTGTGTAAATGGAGCTGGTGGCAGTTGGGGAACAGGAGGGCTGGGAGTTTGGAGTCTTAGGGGGCAGTGGGGAGGCCAAACACTGACTAAACAAGTAAGAAGATAGGATAGGGAAGTGACTGCTTCCACTTTTGTGAAAGAGAAGTGCTGGTCTGGTACCAGAGAAACACATGTGCACTTAGAAGAGTAATCATTCTTTTGTAAGCTGTGTGAGCTTACTGGTTCTGAATAATGTATTCAAACTTCAAGAACACAGAAGATGGTTCTTGTTCCTGTAGAAGATATTGGATGGGGCATTGTTTTTTCAGTATCTACTCCGTTTGCTTGCTTCAGCAGAATTGTTCTTGCTACATTGCTCACTTAACTGTGTGGAATGCTGCTGAGAGAATAGAGTAGGATGCAATTGACCTAAGCTGTTAAGGTACCCTACTTATGACCCTCAGTGGATTTGTACTGAGAGTACAAATGAGTACAAACTGAGTAATGCAAAAAAAAGACACTTGTTTCAGCATTTCCATCATCTGGTTAGTAGCTGCATTCAGCTAGCTGAATTACAGTGATAGAAGTTGGTGAAATGGCATCTATGAATATTTTTTAAAAGCTACTCCCAGTACAAATAGGTATTTCCTGCACTGAAAACAGAGGACTCATGTTTCTACTTCTGTAGTGTACCTGTTCTGTACTGAATTGCCAGTGTCAGTGACAAAATGGGGTTTTTTTGATTTGTTACTCCTGAAGAACCATTATTGCAATGAATGAGAGATTGTTTTTAGCCCTTGAAGATTTTTGCATCAGCATAGTTATTATATCTCATAAATACTTTTGTTTAATAAGAAAGCCATTATTTGGAGCCTGTTTGTTTTGCAGAGACTTTTTTTGCAGGGGAAGTTATTAATGAAAGAACCAAACTTATAGGTGTTTGGGGTTTTTTAAATTCTTAGGCCAAACAATACATAGTTCAGACAATGTAAAGAAAAAAATGAAAATTGTGTGTGTTATGGATGCTTACATATGACAAGCATGTGTTTAGACTCTGTTCAGAGAATTTTCATTTTCTTTTATTCCAGATGTCTGCAGTAATTGCAGTGTTTAAATATGTACACTTTTATCTTAGAGTTCTTCATCTGGGAAGTCATTGTGTTAAACCATAAAGAGCCTGAGGATGTAACGCTTACTTCAAAGAAAGCAATTACATGCCTATGTAGAAGTCTCATACCACTTGACAGCTTTTGTTTGACTTAAAATATATGTCCTGGAGCATTGTGCAGACTAACATTTCAGGTGCGAAAATGGGTGGTGTTACCACACCAAGTCTGTCAAATAATGACTTGCAACAAGTCAGCATTTCCAGCAAGGAGTGAACTCTACTCTAATGATTTCTGACTCATCTTATAGACAAAAAAGTCCTAAACCATCCTTTAGATTTCCTTCTCTGAATTTTATCACTGATTCTCCTCCCCCCTCAGGAGGGAACCAGTCAGGACAGAATAAGGTGACAGCAGAGTCCCAAATCCTACTGTAAGGTATTAACCCCTTAAAGAAATATTTCTCAAGTATCCACTATCTTGTAGTGGTGCTGTAGCAGCGCTTCTAGGAATTTGTTTTCTCTTTGTAAAATATTCTTCCTGTCAAGACTGAAAAGATGTAATTTATTTTAAAGAGGGGGAATTGGACAGTAGTTGTTAAATGTTAGCTTTTTTTTTCTACTAGATTAATTTTGTTAAATGGAAAAGCTTCTGTGTATTGGATGTGCTTAGAGAAAGCAATCACTGTTTAGCAGGCTGGGAGAGGTTATATCAGGTTGTTCACGGTTTGTTGCAATCTGTGTCCTTGAATCTCTACTAGCATATATTCCTTTCGGTCCCTGCCTCTTGACCATAAGTTGCTTTTTGATGAATGAGCAGGAATCTGGTTTAGGAAATAATCTTCATCAAAACGAACGTACTAGATAATTGTTCTTTTTGTTGGTGGTGACTTTGGAGAGTTGGTGGTAAAGTCCTTCCCCCACCATGCTTTACTTAAAGCAGTTCTCCCCCTCTTTCCCACACAGTCTCCCCAAAATTACAAGGGCAGCTTTTGGAGGAAGGTATTCTTCTACACCATCTGTCTGAAAGCTATAGACACCACAGTTACTAACTATGAAAAAAACTCATTTAAGAGTGCTCAACAACTAACTTAAATGTATTCCAGTGTAACTCAGATGAACACCCACTCAAAGAGAAAGTATGCAGTTGGTTAGATTGACCTGCTTTATTTGAAATACAAGGTACAAGCAACTAGCTCTTTGTGTGTGTCTGTCTGGTGAGTCTCAAAATCTGTTCAGGGCTGTGACTGGTTCCAGTGGGTGTGCTGAGACCTTCCAGTAGGGTAGATGTGGGGTGGAAGGGACTCTTGACTGCACACTTTAGAGTGTAGGAAGTGGCTTGTAGCATGAAAAAAAATCTCAACCAAAATTTAAAAATCTAGCTAAGTAGTACCCTTGTATGTGCAGTAATTCCTTAACATGCTTTAGTTTCGTCTTCAGACTTTCTGAAGTTTGTGAGAGCTTACTTATAAGAGATCAGAAACACAGGAATTGCCCAACTTGATGTGAAGCTTCTGCCAGCCCAGTGGCTTCCAACATGCGGGAAGTTACAGGTCCTTACAGTTTGAATTGGTTAGGTGTGAGTGGGGAGGGGAAGGCCAGTCATGGAAGCTCATCTTGTACTGTTTGTGTCAAAATGTTGCCATGAAGTTTTCTTGAACATCTGAAGTTATAGAACATACTAGATATCATAAAAAATTCTGTAGATTTAGATGCAATGGAATATATTTGAGAAATGTTCTTTAACAGCACTCTGTATCATGAAAGGGTTAAAACACTTGGGGTTTTTGAATGGTTAATAGATTTGCTACTTTTGAATAATCTGTTGAAAATAGAAATCACTTTGTTCTTGCAAGTGTCCACCATGGTTGTGCTTATTCTTCTCTTTGGGTATTACTTTTATTGTAGGAAAAAAGCTTATGTATTTATTACACAATCAGAAAGTTCCTAAGGATGAATAAAGTACTTTAAACTTGGTTAAACATTATGCTGTAAAAGTCATAGTATAAAAAAAAAGTTAAAATAATTAAACTCTTTCCTTCTTTTTATCTTCATGGTTGGAATACTCCAAAACTATACCAAATTTTCAGTAAAATGGTGATGCCAGCATTTTTTTCTGGGGGAAAAAGGTATCTAAACCTTTTTGGTCCTCTGCCTCTGAAAACCGTGGATATTTTATGACGATGATTTTATGACGATGTGGTGTTCGTTTGTTTGACTGATTCTAAGGCAAACTTAGTTCACAGGATTCTTTTGCTTAGTGGTGGTATTTTTTTAAGGAGTTTTAGCTGTTAGTCTCACACTGAGATAAGACTGACTCAAGACTTTTCTTTCCTGGTTATTATAGTCTACCACCTAGTCATTGTTTTTATAACTAATTAAATCCTTACATCAATGTGATAATTATCTTGCTCTTCTGTGATTGTTTTGGATCTTCAGGATTCCCTTAAATAATCATATGATTCACTATATATGTGTGAGACAAGTATTTCTTAGCCAGTGTACTTCTCTTTATCATTCAGCTTCTGAACAGAACTGAATGTTCTTGCTGCCACTGAGTTAGTTCACCTGGCAGTAAATTCCTCTTGTAACAAACATAGGGGGTATGTTTGAGTTGTGCAGAAAGCATATAAAACCCTGCTGGCTCCTTTCCCATTATTTGGCATAATGACAAGCAGGAGCAACTGCTGCTTAGTTGTGGTAGTATTAAACTACAGCAAAGTAACTTTGTTCATATTGTTGATGACATTAACCAAACCTATGTTGCAAACTGTGTATTTTTTTTTACTGTATGGAGGTGGTGGATGAAACATGAGACAGTTAATGCCATGGCCTTGTGATGATTTGAAGCCAAAATTATCTTAACTTTTATAGTCCTAATGAAGTATTTTTGGCTTTCAGCTGTAATGTTTGTGGTTTTATAAACACTTTTAATTAGAAAAATAATTCTGCTATTGTAAACCTAAGTGCAGGTGCCTTTAGAAAGCAACCATCATGTTTTTACAAGTATTACGCAACTTCTGTTGAGAGATTAAAAAAATTCTTAGGTCTTCATTTAGAGAAGGAATCTAGTTAACTAGCTGGTTTTGATCAATCTTGTATTAGTCATAAAGATGACAGTTGAAACAAAAAAGTGGTCAGTGGATTGATGTAAAATAATAAACTGCTTTTAAACAAGACCCAGAACTGTAATGTAAGCTGCAGATTGTTGTATTCATCAAGTAAGGCAAATGAAGGTATATAATCAGTTGTTGCTAATTTTCTGCTGTCTGCTGATTTTTTACTTGTGATTAAATAGTCAATCTGTATTTTAAGACTGTATATTTAACAGTGTATATTTGACAGTGTTTTCAGTGTTTGGACTGTGTTGATTCAGGTTATCTTTTGGAAAACACTGCTTATAAACTACTAACTACTAAGCTAATTTGCAGTGAAGATCTGAGGATAAGCAAGATGCAAATAAAGTTAGACTGTAACTGTTACTTTATTTTAATAACAATTCTACTTACTAAGATTATCACTTTTGAAACTATTTCTAGCCTGGTGGCTTCTTTTTATTAACCTCTATTGCAATTAATGTTTAAGTATTATAAGTAATGTTACCAGCATAACAACAAAATAAATGTCTAATAAATACCACATGTAAATGCAGTGGTTATAAATTAGCATAAAAAAACCTGGAACGTTGACAAATACCACTGCTAGCATTTAATTAATAAGCTACGAGTTTTCGGTAACAAATTCAGAAATGCTCTATTACACTCTGTCTTCCAGTTGCACACTTGCATGCTAGCATTGCGTTTAAGATGCTGTACTTGAGAAGAACTGAGCTGAGGCATTTGTACAATTATGCTGCACTTGCAGTATTTTCATAGTTTGCATAAACTCAGTGCAGATCAGTGTGCATACAGTCTGGAATTCTTTTCAAGAAAGTCTTGCATCAGTTGTTTCTGGAAGTTAGTATCAGATTTAGGGTACACAGCTTCTGCTTTATTCTTGGCTTCAGTAGAATTGTTCTATCCTTATCCCTAACAAATGCAGGGTGAGCAGAGTAAAAACATCTTTGGTTTTTGTAGAGGGTGTGTTACTGTTTGTAGGACATCAGGTGTAGAAAGCTCATTTTTAAAGCATAGTATGCTTTGTGCCTCTTCTTCCATTGACGCACGTCTTCTATGTACAGTTTGTTGCATAATTTAAGGACCCGGATATAAGGCTTGGAAGCCCATCCCTTGTGTTTCTTGGTTTATGACTGTCGGCTTTGTGGAATACGGCTGAGATGAAAGGATTTCTTGAGGATGCAAATTACTCCATTGGTCTGTTGGATGAAGGAGCAACTCTTGCAGATGTTATTGACAACTGTATTTATGAACATACTCATGTAAGTTTGCTTTCCAGATCTTTTGATTTAGTTCCCTAAGTCTTTGAACTAGGTCGAGGTATTTTAGAACTGATGAGCTGACAGCAACAGAGGAACAGTCAGCTAAGCCTCACTCACCTTATAAAGTAGTTATGTCTTCTAATTCTGCTTCTTTGCTGGTTTTTTTCTTTGGGCAGAATTCTGTTGGGGAAATTTGGGCATCAACTCTCACCTCCCTGAGTATGGCTAGCAGGAAAGTAGTCTGGCTGGTGTAATTAAATACAGGTTCCCATCTCATTGTTTCAAGAGATTTTATTAGCAGTGGGGTTTAGATCAGGCACCTGAAATTGTGCAAGTGGGTATATTCAGTTAGAACCTTTTTGTTGTTGTTCTTTCCCTGAAAATATGGCAGTTTCGACAGATGTGTATGCTGAGCCAGTTTAAAGCCATGTTTAAAATTTCTGTGGGCCATCATGGTTTATATTTATACATCTTCCTGTTACCCTTCTCCCCACTGGAAACTCTGGTACAAGCACATTGTGAGGTGCTATCTTTCAAGACAAACTGGTCTAAAAGCTACTGAAGTTTAGCAACCAACTGGAAAGAAACTTGAATAATTCTGTGTATACAATAGTATTTTGAATAAGGCTTCATTCATTTCTTAGGAGGCAGGAAGATGTAGCTTTTGTTCTATAGACAAAGTTGTAGAAAGAGCAAACTTTTAAAAAAGTTTCATTAAGCAAATCCTGTATTCTTCATATGCCATACCTATGAGTTGCTCACTTTTCCCTTGGTTTATCAGAACTAATATTCATGTGCAAGTGCTCAACTATAATACAGCAAATAGCTAAATTCCATGGCCTTCTGAACTCAGGTGTAGGATTCCCAAATCCTGATTCCTAATATTCTTTTTCTGTCTAGCAAATAAATAGGTAAACTACTGGCAACATGTCATGTCTCCAACTACTGGCTGGCTCACAGAGGATAGCTGCCTCCTGCTGCTTTCATTTACTCCTTTAGCTCAAGGGGTAGAGGCCTGTGCCATGGATCTAAAGCTCCAGATCCCATTCCTGCTGGTGACCCGTACAGGGGGTCAGTATGCTTCCACCCGATGGAATTTCTATTTGTGTTTTTTAAACAGAAATAAAGACTTTGTATAAAATAAGCCACAACATATAGAGTTTCATACCTGCAAAAATCAAGTGCTAGAATTAACATTTGATGTACAGTCTCAATTCAGATCGATCGCATATGTAGTGATGGTCTTTAACTGATTTACAGTAGGCCATTCACTTACACTAATTTTACTGAATGCACATTATGAACAAATCTGGAATGATCTGTTTGAATTTCGATCCACTACACCCACATCATGACCTGATACTGAGAAAGACTATGTTGTAACAGATGTGCAAAGGGAACTTTACGGTTCCAGAAAGTCTGTGCATTTTCTTAAAGATTATGTACTTGGTTCTGTCCCATTTAACATGGAGTCTAGTTCTTGAAATTCCTTTTGAACTTCATTCTTCGCAAGATGTGGAGAACAGTCTCAAATTTGACTTCTGGAACAAAAATATGATCAGACAAATTTTCAGTAAAACAAGCTATTAGCTAGATGTTAAAATAATGTTAGTGCATCAGATTTTATTCCTTGTATAATAAGATACAAATTACATTGAGACTGTGGAAGCTTTCATCCCAGTGGATTTTCTTCCTGTAAATAGTTGCAGACTTCTGAAAATAAAAAGTTGGAAGAAATTTGTAACTTAATCTGCATTTTTAGATAAAATCAGCATTTAGCATTTAAGTAGAACATATTATTCAGGAATCTCAGACTATTGTCTAAATAGCATTCATATTATCTCTGAAGTGGTAGGTATTCCCTTTGATTTTTTTTTTTAATAGATCCAATTGCTAGGTGAGAGTAAAAACACTGTTCAAGGTGTCAAATCTAAAAGTTAAGAGCAGGGTAAAAAAAAGGAACACAGTTCTTTAAGACTTTGGGTTGTTTGACAGCAAACCTAGAATTTCAGACATTTTATTTTCCTATTCTTCCTTTTGCAGACTGGAAAAAAGGCATTTTATGTTGGTGATCTTGGAAAGCTTGTAAGGAATAACATACAATGGCAGAATGTGATGGCACCAATAAAGCCATTTTATCCTGTAAAATGCAATTCTACTCCAGGTGTACTCGAAATTCTGGGAACCCTTGGTGTTGGTTTTGCATGTTCCAGTAAAGTAAGTTTTTCTTGCCTGTGTGCCTTATTTTCTTTCATATGTCTGCTAGTTTAAATTCATCTCTTTGGTATTAAGTGCCATGATTATAAATAAAATTTGAACTGTGAACTCATTTGTAACTGGCTGTTAAAAATACATACTTCTGCCCTAGGAGCAGTAGATAGTTTTCTTGTTGGTGTGGTAGCAGAGCACATCTAATAAAAATTCAGGAAAGATGATGCAGTGCACTTTTGTCAAACTCTGATATGCTCCTGTTTTTCAGTCTGAAATGGCGTTGGTACAAGACCTGGGCATTTCTCCTGAAAACATCATATACACAAATCCTTGCAAGCAAGCCTCTCAGATCAAGTATGCAGCGAAAGCTGGGATAAACATCATGACTTGTGACAATGATATTGAGCTGAAGAAAATTTCACGTAACCATCCAAATGCCAAGTAAGTGTCAAAATTCTGTTTTTGCTTTTAATGTGGGAGAAACTTAATTTGCCTGTATTCTGGGTGGTTTGAGTTGGAAGCAAAGTACCTGGCTTCTTTAGTACAAATCGCTTGTATCTGTTCTTCTCTGTCTCCTTTGAAAGTAGCTTTTTTTATCTTTTCCTACTGAGTCTTGGCTTCCTAATATGATAGTAGGGCCCCTGGTTTGGGAGAAATCTTGGGAGAAAGTGATTTTTTAGAGCAATCTTCATGTAAGGTTTCAGTGATTAAAGTCCAGAAGTCTGGCATTTCATCATCTGCAAATACATCTTCCTCCTGCTCTGATGTGGCTTCAGTGTCATCTTTCAGGGAGTTCTGTTTGGATATTAGTGGCTCTGGCTGAAGTCAGGACTGAGCTACCAGCGAATGACTGTGTGCATTGGGTCCCATCTGGGATTTGGGCACATTCTGCAGGTCTATTAAATACACCTACACGTACTTCCACGTGATTAAAATGATGAGAAATTTGACTCCAGTTCTATTTTCAGTCACTTTGGTATTAGCTCAGCTGCTTTCTGTAGAAAAGCGATCAAAGTTGATAATCTGGTTGTTAAATATGGCAATTTTATTGCTGCCAATGTGTAATGGTCACTTGGGCAGATAGGCACTCATGTCATTTAACACCACATCCCTCACATATGAATGCTTTAGCTGTGGGCTGTGTCTTTAAGAAATACGGAGTCAGAGCCTAAGTGAATGTTACAGTGCTTTGCAGTGATTAAAGGTATAGCTTTCCATAAATGTCATTGGAGAAACTGAATTCCTGACATCCTTTACAAAGTCCTTGGTTCTAAACAGTCATTATTAAAGTATTGTGTCTTCTACAAAAACTGTGGCATTTTTTTGGTTTGGGATTTTTTTGGGGAGGTGGTGATATTTATTTGAGGGAGTTTTTTTGTTTGTTCAAGACTGCAAGATTTAATATTGCTGTTGCTGGTGATTACACTTCATCCTCATGGAAGTCTCTGTGCCTTGCTTACTGGAGAAAAATTCCTGTGCAAAAATGTTATCTATGATAAAATAAATTTTTCTGAAACTGCTGGCTCTGATATACTTAGTGGATTTGAAAGCCTTGGCAGTGCTAAAGCTGACTGTTACATCATTAGTGTTTTACCAGTTATTCCCTGGTGGGTTTAGAGTTTTGTTAGTTTTTATGTTGATTTCTTTCCATGATTCTAACAACCTCTTGTAGAAGATCTTGTCTGATAACATCCACAGCAAGAGAAGTTAGAATGCAGATTTTTCTTGAGCCAGAGAAATTGTAAATCAGGGAGGCAGGATGAAGGAGTATCATGAGCTAGAGAAAAACAGTATAAACTCTACTTCTTTTCAAGGATCCCATTGTCTAATATTTGCAAAAGTTCCTGTTTACCAAGGGCAAGAAACTCAATTTCTACAAAAGCTGGAATTTGATGTCTAAATTTTTTTTAGAAATATGATCTCTCTTATTGGATAGAACTTTTTCCCCTCATTTTATTAGAATTATCTTATCCAGGTCATTTTAATGTCGATGCTCAAGTGACACATTTTTCTCTTCCTTGGCATAATTTCCAAAAGTCAAAGCCACTATATAGTGGCTTGTTCTTCCTTTGTGTGGTTGTTAGAGCTGAGTTGTTTGCGTAAATGAAGCCAGTGTGTTTTGGCTGAGGAAATCATATTTAGGAAGTGATTCTTCTCATTTTCTGAAAATTTGTATAACTTTGCACTAAACTCAGTAATGGAGGGGGCGTCTCTTTTATAACTGATGTTTCTGCCTTTGGAAGACTTGCCAACTCAAATGATTGCAATATTTTTTTTTAAGATGAGAAATGTCAGGAAGGAGTGCTTAGGTATTGCTTTTCTTTATTATGGCTTTAAGATTTTTTCCAGGCAAAGTTTAACTGCTGAACTTCTTGGTGTCCTAAGAACTTCAGTGGAGGCAAGGTTGTTACAAGTATCAACACTTCCTAACAATAAAAAGTAAAACCAAATCCTAACTGCACACATCTCTCTGTAGCGCTTCTCTGACTGGCTGAAACCCAGCAGGAAGAATCCTGCTAGTTTTTTAGAAGTCACATTTAGGGGTTTTTGCTAGAAAAATATATTGATTCACTTAAAATGCTGCTATAACAATTCATCAGTAAATTTAACGTTTGATGTCTTTAAAGGAGGGGTTTTGACTAATCTTAACATGAGGCTAAAAATTGTGGTATGAATTTGAATTTTTCTATCACATTTTAAAGAGTGACTTGTAATAATTTTTTGGTACAGCTAGCACATTTTTCCAAATGCTTTACAAAATATTGTCTGACTACAGATTTTTTTTTAACAGAATTTTCTGTTCTAGTGGAGAAGCAGAAAATGAGATGCTAGTCAGTTTCTCAAGATGAAATGGTATAAATTAAAATTAACAAGGATTGCAGGGCAGCCTGTGTGAGAACTTAAGACTTTTTGCTCTTTACAAAATGCATTTTGAACACATGAAACATTTGGAAAGTACTTGTAACAAGCCATAATGGGTGTTAGGCCAGTGGTAGTGGCTAGGCTGTGTTCTGTTTGTTGCCTGTCTTCTAAAGAGCTATTTCGCTCTGGGTACAGAGTTTCTTCCACTCATTTACATTCCCCATCCTGGTTAACTGCAATGTGCTCTTTCCAGTCTGCATGTATGTCATGACACCACCTCTGCATGACTAATTAATTTATCTCTTGGGTGTGAGGGTGTGACTTTCTCAGTGGACAGCAGTTTGAATTGGTGAGGTTTTGGGGTATGTTTCTAGAGGTTTGGATGTGACCAAGCCTTTGTCCCTCAAGTGTTACTTTAACATAGAAAAAGGTCAGCATTGGCACTGCAGTTTGCCAGACCAACCCAAAATGAGGCTTTGACCGGAGAGTGGAAGATGTCTCACCACATAAGAATGTAAGAGATGGTACTTGCTGCCTCTCTGCTCTGCAGTGTCCTGGAAGAAGGGGCAGGGAATGGACTGACCATCCTACCCCCTCATCCTCAGTCCATGTGCTCAGCCAGAAGGGGAGGTGGTGGGATATGGCCAGGGTGTGCTTTCAATGTGTCAGCCTGGTGTTCTCCAGATGCTGAGTTTAACTAAGTCTGATACGTGTCTGACTGAAGGGGAACCTCTTGGCTGGGGAGGAGGACAGAGATGGGAAAAATCATATTAGTCTTACTGGTTTTATGAGGAACTGTGCTTTATTAGAAGGTAACATTATTTTTTATTACAGCACTCAACAGACTCTTGCTGCTACAAGAGTCTTAGTTGCTGCATTTCAAATCCCTTGTCCTTGTTGGCTCCATGTTTTAGCCCCTAATTGCTAGTTTTTTCTCTGTACAGGATTGTTATTATTAGGTTGCCTTGATTCATCCATCGATGGAGCTGGAGTACTGACAACATAATCAACACACTGCTGACAGTCTTCAGGCTTCACATGTGCTGATGATGTAAACCAACTGCCCCAATCATCTTCCCCTTCTCTTAGGCTCTTACTGCACATTGCCACAGAAGACATCACTGCTGGTGAGGAGATGAATATGAAGTTTGGCACCACCCTGAAGAACTGTAGGCACCTCATGGAATGTGCTAAGGAGCTGGGAGTCCAAATAGTTGGTGTCAAGTGAGTAACTTCATTGTCCTCTACTGGCTGAGCAGATACTTGTGTTATGTACTTAAGATGTAAAATAGAAAAGAATTTTTCCCCTGTGACACTATTTTACAGGATTTTAAAAAATCAACAAAAACCCCAGGCAAACAATATCACATCAATTTAGAATCATGAGCTTTTGCTTGCAAGCAAAAACTAGTGTGAAACAAAATAATTATTACAGACATCAAAGCAATATGAAATGAAGTATCAGAAATCCTTCTGTCAGCATGAAAACTAAGTTTGGAAGCCTCTCCTATTCTCTTAACTGTACTCTTGAACTTCCGTGGTAACTTGATTTGTATTTTTCCAGCAATAAACAGCATAACAGAAGTGCTAGTGTAGTATGGAATAGGTTGAATAGCTTGAACAAGATGAACATGGGGTCAGATTTTGTAAGAGTTAAGGTTGTATGTCACTCTTTGATCATATCAAGACAAAATACTCAGATAAGTTTTTGACTTGCAAGTGGCAGGAATGAATCCTGCATTCATAGAATAGAGTTCCAGGTTCTTACAAATGTTCTGGGGTATTTTAATTGGAAGCTTGACAGATACTTTACTATATGGGAGAAACATACATACCCAAGTCTGTTCTGCCTGCCTTCGGCTACAAATCTACCACATGCTCATGACTGTTTTAGGAAAGCAACCAAACAAATAAAAATGGGTCATCAAGACAATAAAAAAAAATTGAGCCAGATTTTGATGGTTTAAACCGCAAATGTTTTGATGTATATCTGTTTGAAATGGATGTTAAAGCATAAACTACAAATATCTTAAAATGTTAGATACTACTGAAAAAAGTCTTTGTATAATGTCTTAACCAACTTTAATAAAAGTCACATGGCTCTTGTGCATTATTTTTATTTTAATAATTTTAAAATCCACATATGGATTTATGCAAGTAAGTTTGAAATGTGACCTTTGCCTCAAAATGGCATTCCTTAAGGAGCAGACTTGGAGTAGAGAACATTGTGGCTCAGGTGTGTGTGTATGGTCTGTCTAGAACCAATAGACCACATTCCTCGTGAGGAAGCTCATGGGAATGTTGGCACTTGTTTTAGCACCTCAGTGAGTAACTGCATATGGCAGTATTTAAATCTTTTGAACAAGGAACAAGAGAGGATTCAGGAGCTCGTGGGAGGCATCAGTACTTTGGCAGCTTTGGCACCTACTGAAGAACAACTTTTAGCCACTTTGATAGTGAAGACTGAAAAAATCAGTAAATCTGTTATTTCTCAAAGATGAGAATATTGTGGGACAGTCTTAGGGCTGAGAGACAATCCTCAAGTACAAATCCAAGGAAATAGAAGGCAGTGGTGGTCTGAGCTTATTCTCTGCACAGTTGCTGTATTACCATTTAAGCTTGTTTTGAGACACTTGGGAATGAATTGCTCATGTTGCTGTTCTATATGGTGAAACAATTTGCTTGGTCTGAAAGCTGCATGGTTCAGTGTATTAACTGTGTTTTTATTTCTTTCAGATTTCATGTTTCAGGCTCTTGCAAGGATCTGCAAACGTACATTCATGCTATATCTGATGCTCGGTGTGTGTTTGACATGGCTGTAAGTAGATCTATACACACATGCAATTGATACAGTAGAGGATCCATTCTATTCTAATCCTACTAATAAAAAACTACATTCTTTCCAAAATAAATCACTGGAGATGGAACTTTTAGTAAGGGACTAAATACTCCTTGGTGATGTGTGATAGAGGTAAAACCAACTTTGTCCTAATTATGGTAATGAATACTGTTCCACTGACAGGCCTTGCACGCTGTTTAAATTAGTTTCCCACTTCTGGTCAAGGCTTTTTGATAATCAAATCTCAGTCCTGCAAATACACAACTGATGCTTTTAGGTTACATTGAAATTGAACAATTGTATGCTGGCATCTATTGTGGTATGAGAAGTTTGTAAACTAAACAGAGAAGACTGCAAGTCTTTTTACTCTCATTACTGCAGTTAGTGCCGTAGCTGGGGCTGGTAACACGTGGGGGCAATAAAATTGAGGATCTTGCTGATCTTTGTGCAAATTCGTTGTAGTGGTCTTGTCACATAATTCGTGAATTTCTAAAACTGTCTTCTGTCAGAATGCACCACCTGTTCAGCAAATACTGTCTGAACACAACAAAAGCCACAAGATGGGAGTTGATATTGCTGTGGGACTTGCAGAGAATTGTGTAACCAGCCTCTGTTGGCATCCCAGTGCTTTGCTACTAGATTTAATGGAGCTGTACTATGCCCTTACTCCCTCACTAGATGTACTCAGCTGAATATTTTCAGAAGTTTAACTACACAGAAAACAACCACAGTAAGGAGCAACAAAAATATTTTTGCATTTACAGTTGTTCATGTACTTACCTTCTGCCTATGCATTTTAGGAAGAATTTGGCTTTAAGATGAACATGTTGGATATTGGTGGGGGCTTCACAGGTTCAGAACTTCAGCTGGAAGAGGTATGCAATACATTGGAAGTTGAAACTCATAATTTTGAAGAAGCTAAAGTGTTTAACCTTCAAACTACAGCTTGAATTGATAGCTGAAACGTAGTTTAAGTTCCATGTTACACTGTAACTCCAGATCCCAATAGTTGGGTTTGTATTCTTGATCATGGATAGTGTAATTAGTTCTTGGAGGTGATAGTTACTTCTTTTTAATCCTGTTCATACTGGGTGAATGCTGATTTAAGTGTGTTACAGATTAAATTATTATTTGAAGCAACCCTAGCAGTAGTAGTTCAAGGGGTTTTTTACTGTTGTCCAGCAGGTGACTCTTGCATGGTTTGGGCCAGGGTAGCTTAGCATGCTTTGGATCATAAACCCTGTTGCTACTGGATGAAAACTTCGGATATTTTGCTTTAGAACTGAAAGCTAAAGGTCTTGATTTGGCTAGCCTCTGATTTGGCCTAAATGCCATCTTTAGTATGAAGTAGCACATAAAACAGGATAGCCAGTTTATACTGTTATGTTGTCTGAAACACAGACTCTGTGAATTCAGGACAGTGAAAGTGATGCAGTGAGGAGTTACAGCAATCAGAGCTTTTCTCTCAATTCTAATGGTTCTGTTACTTGTCCAAAATACCTGTTAATCTTCAAATATGTCTTATGATATGAACATTAGTATTAAATAATTCTGTTTCCAATATGATACTATTCAGAAGTGTTTAAAAAAAGGCCCTTGGCCTGTTTTTGTGGGTTCATATATAATTTTACATTATCTGTTGTGCTGGATGGACTTTGAAATTACTGGTGCAGTCTTGAGTGTACCACATCTTGAACTGTGGTTGTGAAGAGAGACTGTCTAGTACTGACTCATGGTACTCAATCTTCAGTGTTTAGCAGAATGACCAGTTTTCTTAACTTTTTTTTTTTTTAAATAAACTGTGGACCTCTGGTAAAGGCACTTCTCAGAGAACAGAGGACCAGAGTAAGCATTTGGTGTGCTGACTAGACCTGTTGCTGACTGCAAGTGTGTATCTGACACATCCATAAGCTGAGTTCATTGGTCTTACCTCTGACTTCAATTTCCTAGGTTAATCATGTCATCAGGCCATTGCTGGATGTCTACTTTCCTAAGGAATCTGGTGTTAATGTGATTGCAGAGCCTGGATGTTACTATGTTTCATCTGCATTTACACTGGCAGTGAACATCATTGCAAAGAAGACTGTTGAGTATGATAAACTTCTTCCTTCTGGAGGTAAGGGTTGGATTTGTTTTCTGTATTATGAATCAGTACAGGTAACTGCCCACTGTTAGTTGGGATAGACTTGTTTGTTTACATATTTAATGCATTCCCTAATGCTTGCACTGTAATATGCCTTTTGGGTTCTAACCAAATGTTCTCTGTGTAGCTCGCTGTTACTTTTATGTGGTACTTCATGTATCCTTGCTAGGTTAAACCTATATTGGGTGCTTAACAGAAGGTGGCAGAAGGTTCTGTATTAGAACATAAAAAATCATGTCACAGAGCAAGCTACTTCTCTGCTTCTCTGGATTTATACTCTTAGCAGTGGTTACTACTGAAAGTATTAATTTTATTAAGCCTCACACTTAATGTTATAACTGAATTTATAATCTGGTCTCATACAGATTACTCTGCTTGTAATTCTCCCATTCCAGTATATATGGAACCCCCTTGTCAGGAGAAAGCAGCTGACTTAAGTTAGATTGCAAAAGGACTACTTATGACAAAACATGCATGCAAGACAACTTCTTTTTTTACTTCCAGTGGAGCAAACCAGGAATGATGATGAACCAGTATTTACATATTACATAAATGATGGTGTTTATGGTTCTTTTGCAAGTAAATTGTCTGAGAAACTGAGTACTATCCCAGAGGTTCACAAGGTGAGTTCTTCTATATTCTTCAGAGGTAGTCCTTACTGTCCTTGTCTATTGAATATATATTTAACACTTCATACGTATATAATTGCATATTATTTATTAACATTCTGTACATTTGAAAATTCTTATTCAACAAACTGAAGCCTGAATTGCCTCAATCATTTCCATATAGAAATACAAGGAAGATGAGCCTCTGTTTGCAAGCAGCCTTTGGGGTCCATCCTGTGATGAGCTTGATCAAATTGTGGAAAACTGTCTTCTTCCCGAGTTGAGCGTTGGAGATTGGCTGATCTTTGACAATATGGGTTCTGGTACCTTAGGTGAACAGTCTACCTTTAACAACTATCAGAGGCCACTGATTTACTACATGATGTCTTTCAGTGACTGGTAAGAAAACTATCTTGATAGTGGCATGGTTACTTTTGCTTGCTTCAGGAGTGTACACTTAAAAATTACATTCAATGGCAAATATAGGAAAATACTGAGTGCAAGAAAATGTGCCTTTTTAGTTTGTAGGGTTTTTTTTTTGTCTCTGTTGTCTGACTGCTGAGACTAAAACTGAGATCTGTAGTAAAATGCCTACTTTGCTTTAGGGATAACAAAGGAAAGCAAAATACCTGACTAATCTCACCTGTGAGTTCAGTGGCAGTTGTAAAGTCTTCTACTGGCTTAACAAAGGCTGTTTAATATCAACAATTGATTTTCTTAACTTCAAGTTTGAGCTTTCCTAATACAAGTAACCGCAGCTTGTGTACAATGTTGGCACCATCATAGGCAGGAAGGGCAGTAATGCTCTTGTGATGGAGAATTTGGTAACCCATTCCTGCACTGAGGTAGGCAGGGCCTTCTGCTTCCACCCCTGGAGAGTGGCAGCATCTCTGTGTGCCAGGCACTGGCACAGCTGGGCTCCTTCTGCTGAGCCTGGGGCCAAACCATGTTGGGGGGCAGTTGGCTTCAAATGCTGTGTTAAGGCTGGTTTCTGAAGGGAAATTGAACCTGAAAATATGTTATTACATCTCTTGACCTTTTCTGCTGCAGGGATGAGATGCAAGATGCTGGAATTGCTTCAGACACATTGATGAAGAACTTCTTCTTTGTGCCTTCGTGCATTCAGCTGAGCCCGGAAGACCGCTTTTCCACTGCAGCTTAAACAGGCATTAACGCTTCATTTAGACCTGCAGTTGCAAGTCTGTAGTTTGTCTGGTCAACATTCCAAAGTGGAAGAAATGGAACAATCTTGAATTCAATTCATTCTCTGCAAAACTTGAAAAAATAGTAATAGTAATGGGGACCAGGCAAAACAAGCTACAGCTACAATTCAGTGGGGGGTGGGAGGGTTAGATAATGGTGTCCAAATTTAAAATCAAGTTCATTCAACCCTAAGCGTTAAATATGCAACAAAATGGATGACTTAGTGGAGATGGAAACCCATCACTTGGGTTCTTCAACAGTTTACATACAAGTACACAGTTTTTATACTAAGGATTCCTGTTAGAAAAGTCTTGTAAAGTTATTGTCTTTCGCCCAGATATATCAAATGTCAGTGGGAGACCAGTGTGACTTCATTAGATGTTTTAGTGTATTTAGAATGTGTAAATTTGTGCTTTGAACTGTAGTTTAATAAATGTAAAATTGCATCATAGTATTTGTTGTATTTGACCCTTGATGTATCCCTTGTATGATTGCAATAAAACTTTGTGTAGATTTTACTGTTTTTCAGGCTAACATTGGGAGGAACTAGGCAGGTAGCTATAAAATAGATGTGTAAGTGATTGATTTGAGAAGCCTTCTTTTCTCTAGCCCCTTGGTTCAGCTTTGTGTTAAACAGTAAAAATTAAGATTGATCAATCTGTATGAAGTGAAAGTCACGTAAGTTCCTGGAAGGCTAAAAGGCAATTTGCTGTGTGTTTTTAGAGCATGATCTTAGATTCAGTTCCTCACACCAACCAGCTAACCTGCACTAGGCATGGGTGTGCACGGAGAGGTTGTCTCAGCTTGTGTGCATGCAGTGCCCTGAGGCAGCATGGGTTAGTCCAATTCTGCACGCTGTCACAGAACCTTTGGCTCTTTTCTTAGTAGTGTTTATTTGAAAAGTCTTAACTCTCACCTTCATCTAGTTCCGTATAGTGCTGACTCTAGGGTAGGGCTGCACAAAACTACAGAAAGCTCAAATGCACTCTGGCACTGGACTTCATTTAGCTGTATCCATAATGTAAGGGTAAATCAGACTGCTGCAAGTACATGTGCATTAAGTAATGAACTGCCAGAACTGGTCAGAGAATTTCTTTGTTTTACAGCAGCCTCTTGATTTCTTCAAGGTCCTTTGCTTGCTTTTTGACTTTAACTTTCCCTACTTGAAAACTGGGGGAAGGAGGAGAAGGAGGTGTTAGGGTTTTGAAATGGTGCACTGAGGTCTGGATCCTACAGTCAAAAGGGAGTTTTTAAACCCTTTAGTTGGAGGTAAAATTTCTACCCTTTGGCTGCAAGTGTATTTTATGTGAGTGCCAGCTGGTAGGAAATTTTATTTTCTGGCTCTGGAAAGCAAAGACTTTATGAAACTTAATGAACTTTTTCTTGGAAGTAAATTCTCAGTTTGAATTTGTCAGAACAGTTTTACAGACCAGTTAGGAGATACAAAATGGCTTATGCTTTGGAGATGTAGTCTAAGAAATACTTACTACTGTAATTAAATGTGGAAGTGGAAAGGGAGTAAATGATAGGGGAAATCTGTGTTTTGGTTTTCTGTTTGTTTGGTTTTTTTAACCTGAGGTTACTAGCTGACCCATCTCAAGTGCTTCAGTTTACCTGCTGAAGACTTTCTAGACACAGACTGCTGTGTGGTTTTTGACTAAATGCAAGTACAGTTGCCTAAGGTTAACTAATCCAACAGGATTCTGTCATACAGTCTTTGAGAGTTATTTTATGTTAACTTACAGATAAGTAGAAGACAATTTCTCTATAAATGCAGCAGTGGTCAGAGCAGAAATCCTCACTGTACTTGAAGACAGTCTGCTATTAAAGCCAACCTGGAGTCTGAACTCAGTATGTATTTCAGTTTGATTTGCTACGTACTACTGTTTATATTGTAACTGCAGTTCAGAATTTTTACAAAATATAAAAGCTGGATGATTTCTTGATAGTACTTGGAAGTAATGTAGCCCTGTTGTGCTCACTAGGCAGTTGCAGCCCCTCTTGCTTGCCAGGGCTGTGGCAGGAGCAGGGGTGTGTGACAGACCTGCAGCCGCGGTGCTTCACTGTGTGATGTGTTGATGGTCCTGCATGGCAAAAGCCCCGCCTGCTTTGGCCTGAATGCTTCCCTGATGCAGCCCTGTGCTCCATTTCCTAAGGAAGATCCAGGGCTGTGGGCCCAGACAAGGCTGTGGTACTGGTGTTGCCAGTTACTCCTTAGGAACAGGACAAAATGGTTCCAACTTTTCATTGTGTGCCCAAGCAGCTGTGCCACTGGCTTACATTGGATCAGAATAAAAGTGGGTGCCCTGGATCCACCACTGGATATTTTGCTGCTTCCTATGTNGGGGGAGGGGTGGTGGGGGAAGTAGAGTTGTCTGTTAATGTTTCAGGTTTGAATCCTTGGGGTTCTTTTTAATTTAAAAAAACCCAAAACACCTAGAAGCAAACTAAAACAAACAAACAAAAACACACCTCTCCCCAAAAAAATCTTGGTATAGAAAACAGCTTTTAATCCTTGAGACCCAAGCAACTGCCCTTGTTCTGGTCCAGACTGATCTTGCTGACCCAGGACTGTGTACCTTGTGAGTCTCCTTTTCTGTGAGGAGAGGAGGGGTAATGCTCTCAGAGCTTTGCTAAGGCCTTGGACAACAGCTGGAAAGCAAATGCAGCCCTAAGCAGCAGCCTGGGTGCCAGCAAGGCTGGCAGTGGCTGCCCAAAGGAGGGGCTCAGTGGGTGCTGGCAGTGCCAGCTGACTGCTGCAAGGAGCCAGGACAAGGAACAGGGTTTGTACCATAGATGGTTTAACTGGCTTGATCATAAGTGAAGGAGAAGATAATTTCTGTGACTGCCACATGTACTGCTAGAAGGTATCAGATGTTACCTAAGATTTCCTTTTGCTGGAAATACTACACTGACTGCAGGCTTGCTTGTTCTCTGAGCTCTTATTTTATCCCTTTATTAAAATTTCAAGTAAGTAGTAGCATGTAATTCACCACACCAGTTTACTGCTAGTTGCTGCTCTACTACCTGGGTGTCAGGTGCATCAAGTACTTGTCCTGCGGTTTAGGGAAAAGCACGATCTGTTGTATCCACTGCTGAGGGGAGTGGGGGTGTCTGCGGCACTGGCAGAGGGGCTGCCAAGGGAAGGCAGGTGAAGGTTTCTTTAACCCAGGACTCCAGGGCTCTTCCCTAAGAGCTGGTCCTTTCCAGAGAGATGGGTAAGGTGGGGACCCTTCCTCTTAGAGTCCTTATGCTTGGAGTAACAAGCTTTATTCACTTTATTTCCAAGCTTTTTTCACCTTATATTTTCATCTTTTTGCCACTGCACAATCTTTGAGCTGAATTAGGAGCAGTAACAGGATTAGCTTGTTGGCTCACAGGACAAATCTCATTGTGTTTGTCAGCCTGAGTTGGGATGTGGCAGCAGGGACTGGTCCTCCCTGTCCTCAACCGGCTGCTTCCCATAAGTTCTGTTGAATATAATGCTTTATTTCAATGTTCTCTTGAAATGCTTGAATCGGGGCAGTAGTGCAGACCCTAATCTATCAAATGTGCATCATGTAACAACACCTGTCCTACTGTACCATGTCAATACAGGGCAACTCCTTCGTATCAGTCAAATAGGGGAGAGAATACTTCAGGCCTGAGACTTTGCTTTTAGATCCTGATTGCATATTTTGCTCAACTCCCCAGTCTCTGAAGCGTGACCCTTCTTCATACCCTTAAGCAAACCACTCAGCTATTTGTGTCACAAGTTTATTACATCTTCCCAATGGAAATCCCTGTGGTGAATGTGATGAAGCAAGGAGGAGCTGTGCGCTACAGCTCCCTTGTCAGTCGCTGCAGCTAGTGCTGGCCGAGGGGTGTTCTGGGCAGCAGTGATGGGCTCCACGGTTGACACCCTCCTCCCAGTAATTCCCCTTTGGAAGACCAGGGGAGTGTTCCAGCTACCCAGCGAGCCCCAGTGCGACTATTGCTGTTCGGAAGCAGCACCTGAAGCAGCGGCCTTGCGGCACCGGGGCGAAGCCGCCCCAGCCCCTCTCGCTGGAGATCTCAGGCGGCCGCTGGAGCTGTGGCAGCGCGGGCCGGTCCCGTGGAGCTGCGGCCAGCAGGGAGCTCCAGCGCCCGCCCGGAGCTGCCGTGGCGGGGGCGGAGGGAAAAGCCCTGCCCCGCACCCCGCTCCAGCCCGGGCCGTGTCCCGGCCGGTCCCGTGTCCCGGCGGCGCCGGGCTGGGCGCGCCGGGCGGTCACAGCCGCCCGCGACACGCTCCGAGCCGCCACGTCACGGTCTAACGCGCTCCTTAAACGCCCCTGGAACTGCAGACGGGGGAAGCCGCCTGGATGCGTCAGGCAGTGCCAAGGGCTGCCCAGACAGGCTGCCGGGATCCTTTCCCGCGGGCTTTCCCAGCCCCGACGGGACGAAGCCCTGGGCAGCCTGGTCTGACCTAATGGCTGAATCTGCCCAGAGCCAGCGGCTGAACCTAAGACCTCCCGGGCCCTCTCCCCCACAGAATTACCCGGTGATCCTGCGACACCGGATCACAAACCCCCTTTCCACTTTGAGCTGTACCACCGCCCTGCCTGAGCGCTGCTGGCCCGCACGGCTGGAGCTGTGCTGGCAGGTGGTGTGGGTAGGGCCGGCTGGAAAACCCAGTCTTTGAGCTGTGTGAGGATCCAGAACCTTCCTGTTCTGTGTGAGGATGGGGACTGACCTACACACACGCTAGTACCAGCTAGAGGGGAAAGGTGGGAGACACTCCAGGACACAGGACCAGGGGACTCGGTCTCCCATACA
Source organism: Gymnorhina tibicen (assembly GCA_013399875.1). NCBI lineage: Eukaryota > Metazoa > Chordata > Aves > Passeriformes > Artamidae > Gymnorhina > Gymnorhina tibicen. The sequence goes on along the minus strand of VXAZ01008429.1, from coordinate 746,925 downwards.
CATATGAACATTCCCATTAAAAGTTTCAATTTCAACAAATTACTACTATTTCCCAACAACAAACACCTGAACAACGAGATCCCAGCTCACTCTAGGTCCCAAAGTGCATGGGCCTGGGATATCAGCACTGAGGGGAAGGATGAGGAGCGGACACCTCCCTCTCCAGCTGTCCTTGACCACGAGGCGCTCGCACCCGCGGGCTCCACGCCACAGTCACTGGCCCGAGGCGAGCTCCCCTGGCACGGTTTCAAGGCCGGGCTCAAGGCCTGTGCCGTCAGCAGGGCTGGTGACATGCCCCATTTTATTCCTGCAGGACAGGTATTGGCCCCGCCAGCCACGGCACCCAGCGTCCCTGCCACTACACCCCCTCCATGGGCTGCACCCAGAGGAGTGACTGCGGCCGGGAGACGGGGACAAGGTGGAAAGGCAGCCCTCAGCCCCTGGAGAGTTGGGTTCATTCCCAGGCGGGGCGGTGTAACAGCGGCGGCAGCGGCCACGCCGCTTGAAGCCTGCATCCCAAGCCCTGCGCTCCCCTGGGTTCATGTTTCCTCTCTCCCCACCAGAGCCGATGCCAGACCCAGCCCTGCCCGCGTGGCAGGCACGGGCTCCTGCTGAGCCGTCCGTCCGTCCGTCCGTCCGTGCGGCAGAGCCAGCGGCAGCTGGGCCTCACCTCCCTTAACCCCGCCAGCCGAAATCAGTTCAGCTGAAATTTTCCACTTGAGACGCATGCGAGACCAGAATAGCTTTCCAGGGTATTTTTTTCCTTGCTAGCTAGAGGAAGGCCAGGCAATGCTTTGCAATGTTTGCTTTTAAAACACCCTCCAGATGGCTTTAGGAAGTCTCTACTGCATGGGCAGCCCCACAGGGAGAGCCACTCAGGCTCCAGCATGCCAGGCTGGGGCCACTGGCTCAGCTGCTGCTCCCCTGGCAGTCCCAGCCCTTCATCCCTTGGGACCATCGAGCCAAGTCCCATGGAGCCACAATTCATTTTTCCGCAGTGCTGCTGCAGCGGCTGTGGGGGCCATGTGGGATCCTGCGAGGGGATGGACAAGGGGCAATGGCTGGGCTGCCCCAGGCAGGCGAAAAGCAGAAACTGAAGAGGGATTCCCAGCTTCTCAGCTGCTCAGACCCCAAAATAGTGTTTGTTTGGTGGCTTGTGGAAAAAAAACCCAATCCTCAAAGCAAAGCTTGTTTAGCTCAGCGCACTTAGCATGCTGTGCCTCTGCTTCTACCAAATCCATTTTGCAATTTCCCTGGAGCAGGGGCTCTCCCATCGCAGGTGCTGCTGAAGGGCTGGAGCCCCTCTCCAGCGGCAGCAGGCAGCCCACAGCCCCAGCCCCACTGCACCCAGGGCATGCACCCACCCACACCCACTCCATGGGCCACTGCTGCTCTGCCTGCATGGCTGGGGTGCAGCTGCTGTCCCCTGAGCCTAAGGCCTTGGAGGATGCCACTTGCTTGGACATTTCTGTGGGGTTCAGCCATCTCAAGCCTCAAAGTTGGCAAGTCAAGGCAAGAGGAGTCACCCCCAGCCTGGCAATGAAATAGCAGCCACATAAAGCCCACAGGGGCCTTGCAGCCCACAGCTCACACGTAGATCTGGCTCCAGACCTTGGTGCTCCGGATGACCTTCTGATGCCACTCACCTAGCTGCAGGCATGAAGGGCTGTGGCTCCAGGCACCAGCTCTGCACAGCACACAAAGCTGCTCCTGGCCCAAGCAGTCACTGGCAACCACGGGATAACCCCTCCAGTTCAGAGCAGGGAGTTTCTTTGACATCAAACCTATTAAACCAGCAGGCTGGTTATGTTAGATGCAGCTTGAGCAGGATGAGTCCTGCCCCAGTGCAAAACCCTGGAGGACACCGGAATTAGAGAAGTTTTAGGGGAGAGACCTCTGTCTCACGTGGCAAGTGCCCTGCCATGCACTCATGCAGGACCAAAGCACGCGGGATGAGAGGATGGCCGGTGCAGGAATGCAGACAGCCTGCATTACATGCCAGGGCTGGCACTGCAGCCACAGCCAAGGAGCGTGCCTGGCTGCCCAGGCACTGGCATCCTCCACAACTGCCAGCCAGAGCCGTGCACCTGCCAGGATAGGGCAGGAGACCACTCTGGATGTGACATGGCTAGCAGGGAAAGGAGAGAGGGGATATGGTGCCACGGTCACACCCTCTCACACCATAGCCCTCTGCAGTTCATTACGGCACCCTGCCCCCCCAGCAGCACTGGGTTTCCCGGGAGCTGGTGTGGGCTCCCTGTGCCACGGACTGAGGCTCTCTGCCCAACATGCTGCTCTGGGCTTGGAGAGGGTGCAGCTGGGCTCACTCCACCTGCCTTTTTCCATATGATCATATTTTCTTTCCATCTGTGACCTTCTTCTGTCTTTCCAGTGACTACTAACAATCCCCCAAACTCAGACTGATGTTGTCCCTTCAGGCTTCTGGGGTTTGTCTCATACTGCAGCAATTTCACCTTAAAACATGTTGTCTTGCAAGCTTCTATTTACACACTGTGCGTGTTTTACACACACACCATGCTGGGCTTTGGGACACTTCTGCAGCATCTCCCCATGATATGCAATAAACCAGAAGTTGTTTCTTTACCCAGTACAGTTCTCAGCTTCACACATAAACGAGATCTAAGGTGATTTGTTTCATTTTTCATTCCAAATGAATGATTGCAAATCCCAGGAGCAGGGTTTCAGATAACGTGCACAATGGAAAGGTGAAGCTGAGGACATGCACCATGACACATAAAGCATCATGGTCTGTAATAAGCTACACTCAAACCATCTGAAGGCCCTGACAGCTAGTCAGAAGGCATTGTTTCAGCATTAAGTAGATTGCTAATTTTTTTCAAAGAAAATCGGTTTCTGCAGTAGGCTCCCTTGCCCATTTGAGCAAACTGATAAAAGCAAGAAGCAGAACTGTAATGCTCCAGATGGAAGCACAGTGTTTGGCTTGGTATCTAGCCTGTAATTCACACAGAGTGTCTGTGCTGTCTACAAATGGCAGGACCAGATGAGCAGAGACAGCCTATTAAATGATTGTAGCTTCTGCTGGATGTTTTAAAATCAGTGATTACGGGATTTCACAACAGATTTCCAAAAGGTCCTTTTGCCATGGTTCACAGGCTGTCCCGTGCCCATAGAAAAACAGCAAAGGTGACATGGTAGTATGCCTCTTTCTCTGTTAAGGAAACTTCCCTGTCCATTTGGGAGCCACTCTGGGAGTCTCACTCACATCACCCCAGAGTTTAACTGCTGGGACCAAAACCCCTTCACAGTGGGCAGCTCCAGTGAGCTGACAGGTGCCCCACTTGACTCTGTACACACACCACTCACACAGTTGCCATCCCGACCCTGGTTTTCCATAGCATAATCTCAAACATCTGGTTACTTCAAGTATTTTAATTGTGGTACAGCAACAACAGCTTGAGTGGGTGCCTCTGGGGAGGGACCCCCAACAAAGAGATCCCTGAGCTTTTATACCCTCTCAGTCTATGCACCTGCTCTTCACATGCCTTGCACACATCTCTTGGTCCAGTGATGATATTTGGTCTCGGGTCTTGCTGTTCATCAGGCCCTGTGCAGTCTCCGGGTGACCATCCACCCCCCAGCTGGGTCCCTGTGTATGCAAAGGGTTGGTGTCCATTCATGGCTCATTGCCTGCAAGCAACTTACCCCTGCCGAGGGCACGATGTGCAGCTTGCACACCCAGCTACCGGCACTCGGTGTGTCCCTCAACATCCCTCAGGCCTGTCCGGAGCTGGCATGGGTTGTAGATGAGTAACCAAAGGATGATGGATGCAGCCATGAGCTGTCACTCCCTGCATGTGCTGTAGGTGCTTCCAGCCCACAGCAGACACTTCTCCCACTCGGAGCAGAGAGGAGCTGCTGGACACTCCTCATGCCCCTGGCAGAACACGGGGCTGCTCTTGCTGCAGGCACGGAGGGAGCAGGGTCCTGGGAGAGGGGCTGACGCCTCCAGCCTGCTCTGTGGCCACTCCTGTTCAACCAGGGTCAAACCAGAGTGTGTCTGCAAATGTGCAAAGGGGGCACATCCTCAGCCTGGCAGAGCAAGACCTGCAGAGGGAATGACACTCATGGCAGGAACCACAGACACTGGGGACAGCCACAGGCTCCCCTCCTGAGTGTCACCAGGGCCACGTGACAGGCTATAATTAAAAAAATAAGAGGGAGGGCAGGAGAAGGTGCTGGTGTTCCATGTGAATTCTCAGCTCTTTCGGTCTCAGGGACAGCTGCAGGGCATGCAGTCCTTCCAGGGCTCGGAGTCTTACCTGTCAGCTCTTGTTCTTGGAGCTGGAGAGGAAATGGGGGGAGAAAGCACCTTCGATAAACTTCTGGGGACAAGTATTTTCTTTAAGAAAACACCTGCACCATTTCCAGCACTTGCAAGCAAAATAAAATCTGAGGTCTGTGGCATTTCAACATGTACTGGTAAGGCAAAGTAATGTTTAAAAATAGGTCTAAAACTATTGAGCTGCATCTTCTTTTGTGTGTGCCTAAAGCACAGCCAGTCCCTTGCTCACTCTGAGAATAAGCAAATTCCCGAGTTCTGTTTATTTCAGCATGTCACTCCCAAGGAAATCCTCTCCTCGGTGGGAGTGAAACAGGAAAATATTGCCCTAAACTACAGTCAAACAGAGTGCCACCCAAAAGATCGGCAACGTGATCCAGGTCACATCTGGGTCTATTGCTTGCTCCAGCACTCCGCAGTGTATCAGTTCATCTCCATCATCCAGGCAGCTCAGAAAGGCAACACTCACCCCGTGCAGCTCGGAACCTCGCTGGGTAGCCCCGCTAGCAGCGCAAGGAGCCTGGTGTCCACTGCCCACAGCCGCTTCCACTGCTCGCACTGGCCTCCCCCGAGGAGCGGGCCGGGGGTTTACTTGCAGCAGAGCAGCTGGGAGGGCACTGGGGTGGATGGAACACCCTGCGGCTGCGGCTCCTCCGGGCTTCAAGCAGCACCTTGCCCGACACGGAGAGTGGCGCAACAAGCCGCCTTGGGAAGCAACACCGAGACGGGCTGTGCTTTCCTCTTCCTGCCCGGACAGGGCTTGCCTGTGCAACACGAGCGCTTCCCGCTCGGCACGCACGTAAACAGAGCACCCGCAGCCTTTCACCTACTCCGCTCTGTTTACAGATTTCACTCCTCGCTCTTTTCCCACCGCTGCAAACCAACACCTGCGTGCGCGGGTGTTGCGCTTGGCAGGGCCATACGGTGTTCCCCTGACATACATCGGAGGCCAGATACCTAACTGTGCCGCTGAGAGATTTAAGATGAGAAAACCTTTCCGGGACATTTAAGCTGTACAAATAATGATAATAGAAGGCCTTTACAGATGTGTAGGCTTAGTCCAGCAAACCCTTTGCTGCTCTACTCAGTACAAAATATAAACAGACTGTGATTTAAGAGCTTCCTCAGTAAACAAAACAGCAAATGAGTAAAATAAACTAATATGTCTAGAAAAACAAATGCTTCTTAAAATTCCACTTAAACACATTTTTATTTTATGGTAGCGAGAAAAGAGCACTTAGAAATTATTTTAACATTGAAAAGGTCTTACCCCAATGTACTAAGATAAGCAAAGAATTATGGCTAAGATTTTCAAATCCGTGTAAGAGATTCAAGTCTCCAACTAAAACAAACAAAGTGAGCATCCAAATCCTTTAAGCAGCCTTGAAAATCCTCCTGTGTGCACAGGTCCATGCATACAAAAGTATATAGAGTTGCATGTGTGAAAGACCTAGCATGTCACCAAAGCAACCATTTCAAGGCATTCTGTGTATATAAATACATAAAAATGAACTCTGGTGATCTGCGGTATTTGAAAGAGTGCTCTGTGGGGTTGTCATATGAGCTAATCAATATTCATTATTTATTTAACAAGAGTAAATTTGACCCAAAAGTTTCTAAAGCCTCAAGCTCTCCAACACCCATTGCCAGCAGGATTATTTAAGGGCATTCACCCAGAGTTGCCAAATAGCTCTCCAGTAACCAAACAGACCCACACACCACTTGAATTTGGGCTGGTCAGACACCGTGCTAATAATAGTCATCCCAAAGAGAGGAGAGGGGTCTGTGTATGCAGAGCCACTCGTAGGTCTGCTCCTAAAAAAACATGTCTTTGCTGTATCGTCTGTGTCATCCTAACTCGGACCCAAAAAGCTTCCCTCAGCATGGGTTGCTTATGTTGTGTTTCTTTAATTTAGGAAATGCTTTCCAGACATGGTTTTATTTCACATACATGTACTTCAGTGTCTCAGCTTTGCCTTCCACAGGTGTGCTGACCAGGATGGTACAGCACTGATTTCTCTATGACAGCAACTCCTCCAGTTGCTCTTATATGAAATCTGAGCCTTTAATTCACTGAGCCTAAGGAAACAGACCCAAACTGTGACAGGCTGACAACACGTGACAATGCAGCTCACGTAGGACACAAAACACTGGGGTGGAGGAAGAGGAGGTGTCACACTAGCTTTAGCAGTTCCCAGGACTTCACCAGAAGCGGGAAGTCTTGGGAACCTGAAGCCCAAGCAACAGGCAAAGCTTTCTGGAGAATTGTTATGGATGTTACATGTTCCGGATAAATTACAGCTTAGATCGTTCATTGTCTCATGAGACTGACCTGGATTTGAGGTTAACATCAAAGCTTCCCGAGGACAAAGGAAGCTGAAGTGCTTCCACCCTCCTCCTTTTTTCTGTACTCATGTTCCAGCACTGGTCCCAGCCAGTGCTCACTGATTGTGAGCAGGACTCCTGAGAGTGGCATCCACCACTGCTGCACCCAGGTTTGTATAGCTGAAGGCTGAACACACAAGTAGAATAAAAGTGTGGAGAATGTGACCCACTTTATCTGACAAAGCCTTTTGCAGGCACAAGAACCCCCTGACCCTCACTTGCTGCTTTCTCTTCCACCCACACCCACACTGATGCTGGAAATGTCCTTTTTCGGGAGGGCTCTGAAGACAATTCCTGGTAAGCGCATGACCCTGACCGTGCAGAGTGGGATGTAACAGTTTTCTGATAGTTAAAACTGTTCTAGCTGCAAAACAAACACATAAGCACACACAGACATTACAACATCAGTGGGTTTTTTACATCTGGTGCCACCAAATAAATGAAGATGGTCTTCAGGACCATCTTGAAAGCTTCTCAAAACTAACTAAGGCATCTTTAAACCAACCAAAGCATCTTCTTAGCTTCTTGAAACTAACAACTAGATGCAAGCTTTCTTCTGGGAGACATCTCTTTCCCATTCCCTTTTAGTCCTTGCTCTAAACAGTTCACTGCACTGGCATCAACACCAGAATCACACCCTCCTTATTCCTGCCCAATATCTGCATTTTCAGTCCCTAAACAAAGGGAGATGAAACAGTATTTTGCAAGAATCGTTTTGTCCTTCCACTACTGCAAACCAGTAACTTTTCAACAGCACCTGTGAAAAAGCTTCCTGAAAGTTCATGATGGAAATGAACACATCAGTCCATTTTCAGCCAATTGTCTTTGTGTAGAAATAGAGCTTACCTGCAAAACCCACCTTAAGCTAACTCAGAAACAGGAAGATACTAGAAAAATGTTGAAAGGAAAAAAAAACATTTCAGAAAACCAAACATTTCTGGAAGTAGTGAGAAATGAATGTCAATTCTCTCCTGGGAGAATGGAGCTAGTTACACACAGGCTGTCTCCTGACTTTTAAAATTATTTTTCAACACAAGATATACATGTGAAAACTAAACCAAAGGGAAATAGGGGATAGGGGAAGGGGATATACTTGTGAAAACCAAAGGGATCACAAAGCCTTTGACATCTGTCCTTCAGCTTCACCCAAAGAGACAGACCCAGGGGCCAAAGAGATTCATAATGGACAAGCATGTTCCTGAAAAACCTGGAGGAACAGAGCCACTGCCCCTCAGCAGATCAAACCTCCAAGAGATGGTGACAGTCAGCTGCCATGCTGTGCATCATGTCCAGGGGGCATGGGGGAAAATGGAGGCTTCTGGTGCAGGATAAAGGTCACCAAGCTGTTCCCTGAGGCAGCTGCTCTGTGAGAGCCTGGTTCACTACAGGGTCTGAAACTGTCCCCCGTATGCCCCATCGTAATAGCTACACAGTACCTTCTTCTCCACTTCCTTTGTGCCCTCGCAAGACCCTCAGCCTTTTCACCTTCCCTAAATTTGAGTCCCCATCACAGTGTCTCCTCTCTCCCCTCAGCTTTTCCCCAGGTCTTTTGGCAGCAAAAGGTAGTGTGTGCTATGTGTGAGTTGCAGACATGCATGTGAACACCTGCACGCCAAGAGCCAGCAAACAGCCTGAACCCGCTCCCGCTGCCCCTCCAAAAGACTCTGCTCTGCCCAGCTGATGGTTCTTATTGGCCTTGTGGGCATTCATGGTGGGATCCACCTCACCCCACCTGCTTTGTAGAGTCACCTACTGTGGCTGCTGCCCAGGCTTTCATTATTGTCAGGGAGATGGAGTAAACAGAGCTCAGAATGCAATTCATTCCACATCAGTGAAAAACATAACATGCTTGAACCTGGTGGTTTATATTTATTAGCACTTCACTGACTATAAAAATATCTATAAAACCAGATGCTTGTGTTATAAGCACCTAATCTTAGACAAACTCCACCCATAGTGACTCTGTGTACATTTATATACACTTTGCTGTTGAAACCCAAGAACAACCTTCGGCCTGGGGTCAAACAGGGCAAACTGGCTCAGTTCCCTGCTGCTCACAACAAGGATCCTTTGGAGTAGATGATCTGCAGCTACAGAAAAGATGAAGGGGAGCACGTCAGTGCAGGGCCCACCTCCCCAGGCCTCCTTGGCTTCCCATGCCTGTGTACCCTTTGTGCTCAACAGCCTTCCATGGCTGTTTCGCAACAGACGTGCCTACACGTTTACACCCTTCCAGACACTGACCTCGTCCACCACCCCTTCTTCCCCTCGTGGAGAGGAGACTTTGGACCAGGGCAACAGCAGTCACAGGCAGGCTCAGATTGATGAGGTCTTTAGAAGGCTGCCTGCCAGCCCTTTAATGCCAGCACATCGCTCACAGGCCCTGCAGAGTCGTGGGAACCATAACCAGCTGCATGGGCTCAGTCTGCACCACAGATCCAACTGGAAAAATGTATCCTGTTTACTATAGACAAGACAGTGCCCTCTTCTCGAGAAGCTTCTGTTAGGTCAGGATGCCACTTTGCATGTCACCTCAAATAAGGCCCACATTGTCCCTCTTCTTCTTACTGTGTGTTGTGGCACTTAGACCATGTAGCTGTTTGCTCACTGCTCCGCCCCACCCACTGGGATGAGGAAGAGAATGGGAAAAAAAGGTAAAACCCATTAGTTGAAATAATAACAGTTTAATAACTGAAATAAAGTAAAAGATAATAATAATAATAATGAAGTATAATATATATGAATATAATGAAAAGGGAGGGAACAAAAATAGCTATAAATAAACCCAAGAAAGACAAGTGATGCACAATGCAACTGCTCACCGTCCCTGTCCAATGCGCATCCCATCCCTGGGCAGCTACTGGCAGCTTCCAGATAATTCCCCACAATTTATGTATCAAACATGACATTCTATGGTATGGACTATCCCTTTGGCCAGTTTGGGTCAGCTGTCCTGGCTGTGCTCCCTCCAGGCTTCTGTGCAGCTCCTCACTGGCAGAGCATGGGAAACTGAAAAGTCCTTGACTTAGGGGAAGCACTACTTAGCAACAACTAAAGCATCAGTGTGTTATCAATGTCATTCTCATACTGAATCCATAACACAGGACTGTACCAGCTCCTGGGAAGAAAATTAAGTCTATACCAGCCAAAACCAGGACACTGTGGCTCCCACAGAGTGAATGTCTGTAGGACCAAGGATGGTCCTACAGACAGAGGGACAGAGGTGACTCTCCAACAGCGAGCTTTAAGACCAAAGTGCATATGTCCCATGGAGAGCTGCAGGAATGAAGTGCATGTCCCCAAAACTGAGCTGCAAGAGTGAAATGAGACACACAAGAGAAGAATTCAGGGAGCAGCTGGATGCTGGCAGCCTGCTGCCATGCAGGGGGGTTGGTGTGTGGGGCACATTTCATAACCTGCACAATCTCCAGCGACACCTGGGATCTGCAAAGACTGATGAAAATCTTTGGGCAAGTTTCTCTGGTCATGAGGGCAACCCCACTGACAGGGGGTCTCTGACAAAGCCAACACCATCCCTGCACATTGTGCCTTTGGAGAATAAAGAGAGATGTATCTCTTTGCAGCCCCATATGCCAATCTGAGCTCGCAGTGCAGATACTTGCGTCGAGGAACACCAAAGCTGGCTTGCACAAAGGCTCTTGTTTTAAAGATTTAAAGTAGAATTGCTCAATCCTTATATTGGTGCTAAGAGACTATGTGAGCAGGAAAGCTGTGGCTCTTATGATGTCTCTTTAAATGAAACACAAGGCCTTGATCGCCACAGGTCTCACAAGTGTGCCCCTTTCCCTTAGCTCCTGTGAAATCTTAAGAAAAATAAGGAAATCAATTACTAAAAGCAAGTGGGTGGCTTAACAGCTTGTCAATGATGTGTTTTGTACTATGATGCCAAGGGTGTGGTATGTGAGCCAGGAATTTGGCAAGAGACAGCAGCAGGACATGGGAGAGCTCAAGGCCTGCTGACACATACAGAAGGAGTGTATCAGCTACAGGGGGCCAAAATGGATGCAGTTTAGTCTGTATCAGATGTAGGACATGCTACCTGCCTTTTTCCACTTTAATTTTCCTATCTAGAGATTGTTTGCTTGCTTGAATATAAACTAAGAGGTATGCAGTGTGTTCAGGTATTAACATTAAGAAATTAACACTGCAGGAGCTATTAACATCTCTATCTCATTTGTCATATGGGGATGAAACTAGTCAATAGTTCAAAAACAATTAAAAGTAGATTTAAAGGAAAGAAGCTTAGATCCTGTGACTTCTATCAAAATACATGTCATGGCTTAAACCCTGACAGCGACTAAGCATCACATAGCCACTTGCTTCTTTCCTGGCAGTGGGATGGGAAGAGAATGAGAAAAGTGAGAAAACTCAGGGACTGAGATAAAGACAGTCTGATAGGAACACAAGCAAAGCAAACCAAGGAATTTGGCATTCATTCATCCCTCCCCATGGACAGCCAGATGTTCAGCCATCCTCAGGAAAGCAGGGCTCCGTCACATGTGATGGTGACTGGAGAAGACGAACGCCATCACTCCAAACATCGTCCCCTTCCTCCTTCTTCCCCCAGGTTTATATGCTGAGCGTGATGCCATATGGCGTGGGATATCCCTCTGGTCAGCTGGGGTCAGCTATCCCAGCTCCTTGTGCTCCTCCAGCCTCCTCACTGGTGTGATGAGGTGAGAAGCAGAAAAGGCTTTGACTCTGTATTAGTGATGCTCAGTGATAATGAAAACATTCCTCTGTTATCAACACTGTTTTCAGGACAAATCCCAAACATAGATCCAAACTTGCTACTACGAATGAAATTAACTTCATTCCAACCAATGCCAGCACCTTCTCCACCCCTTATTCCATATGTCCCCACACGCTATGTGGGGACCTGAGCATGACATTCTATGGTATGGACTATCCCTTTGGCCAGTTTGGGTCAGCTGTCCTGGCTGTGCTCCCTCCAGGCTTCTGTGCAGCTCCTCACTGGCAGAGCATGGGAAACTGAAAAGTCCTTGACTTAGGGGAAGCACTACTTAGCAACAACTAAAGCATCAGTGTGTTATCAATGTCATTCTCATACTGAATCCATAACACAGGACTGTACCAGCTCCTGGGAAGAAAATTAAGTCTATACCAGCCAAAACCAGGACAATACCTATAGCGGGAGGTATGGAAATGCTGTTACTTGTGTTAGGGGGAAAGGCAAATTGTCCCTGCTGACTTTTGTATTATATTGCTATGTCCCATAACACCACCACCTCATCTCCTTCATACCTCCAGGATTTAGCCCATCAGAGGAATTTTTAAAATGCAGCAGCCTTTAGGTCACAGTGTAACAAGCAAATTCTGTTTTGGCAGGAAAAGGACACAAATATGTTTTTAACACTTCCATTGGGAAAAACGTTTATTTGATCATAGCAGGAACAGGTGGCTTTGTTAGCTACACAAGCTCATTCTACAATGTTTACAGGCTGTCTGCTTCTCATTTTATTGGCTGACAGTTCAGCTTCCAAGTATCTGATTTTGATAGCAGAAATTCACATTGATCAGTTAAGTTTTATACTGAATAGTTAGATCAATCGTGACACTGAGAAAACTCTAAATATATTAAATATACCTTTCCAAGTGGAGGAATGCATAGACCTGTATGTTATCCTCTCAAGCAGAAAACATTCTCTGTTGTGTTTTCTGATATTTTCCAATCTCTGTCTGCAAAAAAAGCAATGTCACTTTGCCACACTCTTCCAGAGCTCTCCAAAGGTATCCATGTTGTTGTGAAATGACAACTCCACCAGACGCAGCAATGTTGCACTTTACTGCAGGTATCAACAAACCCACTGGCATTGCACAAGTGAAGAAAGACCACACAAGATACTAAACAAAAATAAACACATGGCCACACCATGGGAAGTGAAATAGGGAGCACTGAAGGAATCAGCAAATCATTCCAATATTAATTCCTGATTGCCACTGGATTCCCAGGATTTCTTAGGCCAAGACACGCTGTGAGTATGTGACTTAGCTGGTTTGAGCTGACCAGACACCTGTTTTGGTTTACCTTCCAAAAAGACAGATGGGAAGCAGGGCTGTAGCTGGTACCAGCCATCCTGTACAGTGTCCTCAGAAGAAACACAGCCACAGGACCCAAGGAAAGTTTGAACTGGCATACAACTAATCCTGCACTGAAAGAGTTGAATATAAAACCTCTCACAGTTTTTAGTATGTATTGAAGTGATCATTTACTTACCTAGGTTCTTTCTGTGCTGACTAAAATAGCCATCTATCCCACAGTCTTATGTGAAACATGTACTCTTCAGAAGTAAAAAATACCCCTTGATGTCCTGTCATGAGAAGGGGAAAATGTCTCTTGCTTATTAGTATGTAGAAATCAAAGAGTTTAGGACAAAGGAACACCTTAAAACACCTTCTTAATTCTGCATGCCAAAGCCAAGATAAGCCACGATAACAGAGCTGTGCTTCTTAAGAGTGGGGTGAAGTTCAGGAGACTGGAGTTTCACTTGACTTAGCCTCAGCCCCTAGACCAGTTACAAAGCTGGCCAGTAAATTACCAGCTGTGCTCCCAATTCTCTTCCCTAATTTATTGTCCCAATCCCATGGCAATTTAACTTTTCAATCAGAAAAATAAGGTGCTCTGTCCCTGGGAGTGTTCACAGCCAGGCTGGATGGGGCTTTGAGCAACCTTGTCTAGTGGAAGGTGTCCCTGCCCATGGCAGGGTAGTTGGAACCAGATGATCTTTAAGGTCCCTTTCAATTCAAACCATTCTATGACCTACAGGATGGACAAGTGGGTTTTTTTGAAATTTAAACTTAAGATATAGTGTAATAGGCATACATAAATAACCAACAAGTGCTTAACAGTCAAAATCCTGAACATCTTCCCAAAGAAACACCCATTTCCTCCTCGGGGGCATAAAACCACATCCTCAGCTTCTCTGGGAAACTGAATGGAAAATACTTGTGAATTGACAGTGATCCTTTAGCTGCTTCCTGTGCTGCCAGAGAAGATCAACTTCACTGGAAACAGCTCACTTGCTAAAAAGAAGTTTCTCTCACCTGCCCTTTGACTTCACTAGGGATGTTTGAGGTTTCCCCCGACCCCACGAGGCTGTCTCCCGTGGCAGCAGGACAAACATCAACACTGCCAACAGTCTCTGAAGCCTTCCACTGAGCAGGCACAGCAGGACTGGAACTGCAGTGACTCAGGCACAGCCACAAATGCTCCAGAGACAAAGGGCCACGAGCAATACTCTGTAAAATGCACGTACACAGAAATTGGGGTGAGTATCATAGAGGGCTGGGGAGGAACATGGCACTGCCAGGCAAACAGGATTTGCTCCATCTGGCAATCAGACAAAATCAAAGTAAAGTAAAACCCATAAACTGAAATCTTAATGAAAAGTAAGTTCTGTTTTTCACTCGGTACTTCAACAAGCAATTGCAGAACCAGGATGAAGCAGATTTTTCTTAAGGTTAGGATACGTGAGGAAAATGGGGCATGAAGAAGAAGGGAAAAGGAGACAAAAAAAGCAACAAGCTGCCTTGTTGCTGACTGTATGCTCCGTCTCCCCAGTTATCTGATATATAAAGCTCGGCAATTGCTGTCAGTAGCAGCAGAGATACTTTTCTAATTCAGTAACTGAATGGGAGCAGCAGTAGGACAGGGAAAAGAGCACAGCCCCACACTGTACAACCCTCTTACGCCTGGACTCGCTGGACTTGCCTGGACTGCCTCCGGCCCTCCTTCCACCCCCTCCCCATTCTTCATTTGCTCCCTTCCTTCCGTCCTTCCTCTCATGTTCCTCAGCTGCCATTTCAGAGCTGCCTTTCCCTGGCCACCCCCTCAGCCTCAGCTGCTTTCAGACACCCACTGCATCACTCTGCATATGAAAATGAGCTGTCACATTTTCCAGCCTCTGAAGCAAGAGATTATTTTTGGGAGAGGCGGTTTTGACAGTTCTGCCCCGCAATTCAAAGGCAGAGCACAGGGCAGGGGGAGAAGAGGAGAGAAGGTACAGCAGATGAACACACATGCAGGGCTCCTGGCTGTGCACTCAGAAGGGACCAGAGGTCTCTGGGGGGACACAAAGCTCCTGTGGACTGTGGGAGTGAAGGAACAGATACATCTCCTCACTTCTGAGGACTGCTCTTTCCTGAGCCAAGGCCAGCTGCTACCAGTGCAGCTAACAGGACATGCCAGTGAGATGACAGTCGAGCCTGCTTGTGGAGGACAGGCACAGCAAAGCCCCTCTCCACCCTCTCACAAAGTCCTTCACCCCACCTGCATCCCGATCCCCCACACCACCAGGCAGTATCTTACAGAACCCATACTTCCTGCCAAACCCAGAATCTGAAGATCTGGCCTAAAGAAGAAGTGTAACAGGTTTTTGACCTACCAGTCCAGCCTCAGTCTTTCTGTGTATTTTGACTGCAGCTGGTCAGCACACAATGCAAAACCTGCAGGGCCCTGCACTGGGATGGCAGCAGCAGCAGACAAGCATTGACACGGTGGGAACAAAGCCCAAGGGTGAGAGGAGACTCTCACACCGGGAGAATGAGCAGGAGGCTTCCTGAATAACCAGACAAGCAGACTGAAGAGAGGCGTGGCTGCAGAGGGTTGCTCTGGAAATTGAAGTTGAAACAAGCTGGTTTAAAGAAGCAAAGGAAGAGGGCAGCTGGGGAGGCAGGGCTGGAAACGTCAGTGGCCGGAGGTGTCAGCGGAGGAGGAATACATTAGGGAGGATCCAGAAATGGCGGAGGAGGCACCAGGATCTGAGTGGTCATAAGTGGTGCAGAGCAGGCTCCAGCAAGTGCAGGTTACTGGGAATGGCCACAGGGAGAGACTGTCATGGAGCAAAGGCAGTATGGACAGCATGGGAAGGAAGGTGCATTAAGAGGTATTGGGAAGCACTGTGTGTGCCAGGGGCACATGAGATTGGCAGCTGGGACAGGCGAGCCGTGAGGACCCGTGGAGAACCACTGCTGGAAGGGGTGCCGAGAGCAGCAAGGGGGATCCTGCAGTGCCCACAGCAACAAAGAGCTGAGAAGGCTGACTGGGAAGCCAAGAGGAGGATGGGCAAGGAGGTAAAGCAAGGACAGGGGAGAGAGAAGTAAGAGTGGGAAAAGAACAAAACAGAACAGGCCACCTGAAGCATGAGCTGCCATTGCACATCAGCCCTTTGTTATTTTCTCATAGTTACACCATAGCAGAGTCAAGAAGTACCTGTCAGCTATGTTGGATCATAACCTACTTCACGTCACATAAACTAAGAGAGATATGGCCAAAACTCAAGTCACCCTTATGACAAATCTAAGAGGCATGTGATCGAGCTTAAACATCACTACGCTAATTTCACTTTTCCATTTTATATGAAAATAATAATATTTCCTCCAAAGAGCACTTCTAGAAAATTACTGCATAATCACCTTAACTTCCTCAAACAGTCCAGCACACACTTTCAACACGTTGCCATAGCAAACAAACTAAAAATGGCAACAGTAGTTCATGTTACAGATCTTCTGTTCAGGTTGGAAACTGGATTTTTAACACCAAAGTTCTTACTGTATCAGTAAAATATTTGTATATATGCATTGCATACAAGTAAGGGTGAAAAAAGTGACAATTTTCTGCTGAATGTTCAGGAGAAACTATTAGCTTTCTGAGTGAATTTATCATGTAGGCTGGTACAACTTTTACAGATTTAGTTTTAGTGGCAATAATATGCTCCAAATGAGATTTCAGAATGTTTTAAATAAAACCAGTTACAATCACAAAAACTGTGACAGAACTTGCCATAAACAGAAAACACCCAAGAATTTCACCAAGAACTATCGAGTATTTGTTCCACAACCTTTATTTCAGCCAGGGCAGATGCGGATAGATGCACTTGTGAACCAGGAGTTCTTTCCCCAGCTGCACCTTGTGTGACAGTAGCACCTTTTGGCAAAGGACAGCATGTTCTGGGAGCCAAGCAACCATTTTATCAACATTTTTTCCCTGTTGATTTCAGAGTGAAACACACAGTAAACACACTTTCTCCTGATAAGACACCCAGACACGCAGGATCCAATGGAATAATTTGTAAACAACTGTTTGCTACTAGTTGTGAAAGGAGTTTGGATCATCCTGAAGTGAATTCTCTTTTGGGAATTCCCTTGAAAATAGGCAGTCAAGCCAACCCATTTCCCTGCAGGCACTGGAGGGATCTTATAAAATCTGTCAGAGTCAGGCAGATACCCAGGCTGCATAACAGAAACAAAAGATGGGAGATGCAGATTTCCCTCTGCCAAGAAGCATGTTTTCCTAGAGGTGACAATTGTGGCAGCTGTAGGAGCAAGGAGAAAGGGATCTCACCACTGGCAGCCTAGTGCAAGAGGGCATAGTAGGAGAGCACATCCCATCAGATGTGTCTGGGGTACCACCGTGAAGCCAAATAACAGAGATTCCATCTGTACAATGTATCAGTTGAAATAC
This sequence comes from Gymnorhina tibicen, assembly GCA_013399875.1. Lineage (NCBI taxonomy): Eukaryota > Metazoa > Chordata > Aves > Passeriformes > Artamidae > Gymnorhina > Gymnorhina tibicen. The sequence continues at coordinate 729,715 of VXAZ01008429.1, read as the reverse complement.
TGGAATTAAAGCAATGGTTTTAAAAAGTGTCTTCCTGGGAATAAAATTACCAATCTTTTGTCAATACATGTCTTTAAACTGATTAAGTATTACTTTAAATTACACACATCTATGATCATATTTTGCAGTATTTATATCCTTGTTCTATCTTCAGGCTGAAGAAACTGCTCATTTCTTGCAGGTTTTTTTCCTTCCTCTTTCAGGCATAACTAAACTCTCTGTGACAAGTGTTTCTTGTTTCCTTGCTTTCAGGCAAATTACAGGAACACATCACCTGCTGCCAGACCCCTTCTGCCAATTGGGATTGGCTGGCATGGGAAGAATTAAGCAGAATGAAAGAATAGGGCCATGACACCATTGAAAAGGGGAAGGACAGGAAGAATGACAGAAACACAGAACAATTAGGTTGGAAAAGGCATCTGAGACCTTTGACTGAACACTACCGTGCCAACTAGACCATGGCACTAAGTGCCACCTCCAGTCTTTCCTTAAACACCCCCAGGGATGATGACTCCACCACCTCCCCGGGCAGCCTATTTCAGTGCTTATCACCCTTTCTGTGAAGAAATTCCTCCTAATGTCCAACCTAAACTGCCCCTGAGGCAGCTTGAGACTGTCTTCTCATCCTGTTGCTTGTTGTCTGGGAAAAGAGCTCAACCTCCACCTGGCTACAACTCTTGAGTGGTTACAGCGAGCCATAAGGTCACCCCTGAGCCTCCTTTTCTCCAGGCCAAACAACCCTCAGCTGCTCCTTGTAAGACTGGTGCTCCAGACTCTACATCAGCTCAGTTGTCCTTCTCTGGACATGCTCCACCACCTCAATGTCCTTCCTGAACTGAGGGGCCTTGAACTGGACACAGCACTTGAGGTGTGGCCCCACTGTCGCTGTTGTACCAGGGACAGAGAGAAAATCACGACACAAAGTTCAAGTCTGGGGAGAAAAAGCCATTAATTTATTAATTAAAGACTGGCTTATATAACTTGGTTCGCAAAGATGGCAGGAGGCCATTGGTCCTTTGACCAACCACCCCTCAGAATGATTGGCTAAGACTCCACAACATCCATTCCAAAATATTTTTCCAATGTACCATAACAAAATTTGGAAAACAAGCTGGCAGGTGTTAGACAGAGAATTCGTTTACAAAACCGTCTCACTGTTTTTCATAGCTTGCGTGAGAAAAGCAGAGCTCTCACAGGATGCTGCAGAAAGCTGGAAAACTTCTCTGCTGAAGGCTTTTCAGCATCCACAGCCCCATCAGTGCTGACTACATGGGGAGGGTCACTGCCCTGGTCCTGCTGGCCACACTGTTGTTGATCCAGGCCAGGATGCCAATGGCCTTCTTGGCCACCTGGGCACACACTGGCTGGTGTTCAGTGGCTGTTAACCAGCACCCCCAGGTTCTTTTCTTCTGGGCAGCTTTCCAGACACTCTTATCCACAGCAGGCAGTGCTGCATGGGGTTACTGTGGACAAAGTGTAGGACCCAGTACTCTTCCTTATTCTGGCTTTGGGCCATTGATTCAGCTTGTCCAGATCCCTCTGCAGAGATTTCCTACCCCACAGCAGACTGACGCTCACACCCAACTTGGTGCTGTCCACAAATTTACTGGATCCCCTCATCCAGATCATTAGTAAAGATATTAAACAGGACTGGGCCCAACACTGATCCCTGGGGGACACCACTGGTGACTGGACGCCAACTGGATGTAGCACCATTCACCACCACTCTCTGGGCCTGGCCATCCAGCCAGTTCTCAACCCAGTGAAGATTTCACCTCTCCAAGCCATGGGCTGCCAGCTCTTTCAGGAGTATGCTATGGTAGACAGAGTCAAAAGCTTTGCTGAAGTCCAGGTAGACTACATCCACAACCTTCCCCTCATCTGCTAGGTAGATCACCTGTTCATAAAATGAGGTCAGGTTGGTCAGGCAGACCCTGGCTTTCCTAAACCATGCTGGCTGGGACCGATCCCTTGATTGTCTTGTATGTGTCATGTGATTGCACTCAAGATGATCTGCTCCATAACCTTGCCAGGCACTGAGGTGAGGCTGACAGGCCTCTAGTTCTCTAGATCTGCCTTCTGGCCCTTCTTGCGGATGGGTGTCACACTGGCCAGCTTCCAGTGTGGAAGCTAACCTCCTTGGTTAGCCAGGACTGATGATAAATGATGAAGAGAGGCTTGGTGAGCTCTTCTGCCAGCTCCCTCATCACCCTAGGATGAGTCCAATCCAGTCCCATAGACTTGTGAGCATCTAAGTGGCACAGCAGGTCACTAACTGCTTCCTCCTGCATTACAGGGGGTCCATTCTGCTCCCCATCCCTGTCTACCATCTTAGAAGGCCCATTGTTCTGAGAATAACTGGTCTTACTGTTGAAGACTGAGGCAAAGAAGGTGTTAAAAAAAAAAAAGAAAAAAGGAAAATGCTCTGATCAAACGTCGATGGACCGCTTAGGAGGAGGAGGAGGAGGGGAGATCTCTTAAGTGGGGCTGAATAAGCAGGAGGAAAGAAACTTAACTATAACGAAGCATCGATAGCATTTCTAGAGCCCAGCACCAGTCACAGCTGCAGACTGGCTTGGATCCGGCTTCTCAGGTCCTGACACACACAGCCGCTCTTTCTGCTTTCATTACAACTTTCTGACGGGAAAAAGAACTCGCCTTAACCCCTGCATTGAGCAGAACGGATCACACGGCTCTCGCCCTTGTGGCGCGCCGCAGCCTGCGGGATAACGCGATTAGCAGTGACCCAGCTAAGCCGCAGCTGTTCCCGAGCCGGCCAGGCGGCAGCAGCCGGAGAGCGGGCGAGGGAGCCGCGGGCAGAGACGGCAGAGCCCCGCGGGGCAGACCTGCCTGGGGTCTTCCTCAGACTGCGGTCTCCCTCGGATCTCCCGGCAACAACGGTGCCCTGGGCTGACACGGACGGCGCCGGGAGCCCCGCTGCAGACTGGGGTGGTCCCGACGCGTGGCAACGACTTTCCCCACCCCGAGGGTGCCGCCAGGACACAGCAGCGGGTCCCCGGGCGCGCCAAACCACGGGGATGGGCCAGAAAGGTCCGAGGAGGTCGGAAAGACCGCGCCGCTCTCTGCCTCTCCCCCCGCCCGCGGCCCCGCTTCACCTCAGCCCGGCGGGGAGCGGGGGCCGCGCCGGGGAGGCTGCTCCCTCCCCCGCCGCCGTGTGACCTCATGCGGGAGGAAGCGCCGAGCCGCCCCC